>ML810086.1:100686-130427 GCA_009831015.1 Picea engelmannii
TTGGTGCATCAACTTCCCGGGGTCGTAACTTTTGCATACGATCTCCGTTTTAGGTGTGTGATAGCTCGTTGGAAAGGTATCGTCGAGGAGATTCATTTTGGGGGCTCAATCATGCCTTCGACTATCATTGAGAACCTCGATCTTGAAAAAACTTCATTTAGTCCCTCAAAATGGCCCCGGAAGCGAAAACCTGCTAAAAATAGTAAATTGCCAAAATGGCCAGAAAACTGTTTTGAGCCATTTGGAAAAGGTGGGTGGCCCCCGATATCCACCTGGATCAGCATGTATATCTCTCACGCATGGTGAGGATTGTCTGGTGTGGGTTGGTGGGGATGCTTCCGGTGAATTATCAGTCAGAAATCTATATTGGGCTCTAATAAAACCTCGGAATTTCAAATGTGAAAAAACATGGACTCTCAATCTATGGAAGTGGCTAGTCCAGCTTAAAATAAAACTGTTCCTGTGGTTGGTGGCCTTCAATAAAATACTTACCTGGGATGTGCTCCAAATTAAAGGCTTGGTAGGCCTGCGGGTATGCAAGCTCTGGAACAAGAATACTGAAAATGAAAATCATCTTTTAATCCACTGCCCTTTCACTAAGACAGTTTGGAGTCGTCTTGCTGAAATCTACAGTTTAAAAATCCATTGGGCTGGATCATCGGTCTCAGATTGTTTAAATGTCTGGAATTTAGAAAAAATTGCTCCGGTAAGTCTGGCTGTCATAGCTTGATGGCATATTTGGATTGAAAGGAATAAGGTATTATTTGAGGAGCGCACTCCCTCTTATATTGCGGTGGTGCATAGGATTGCAGTTACTTTCTCTTGGCAGCATGCTACTTCAAATCCCATTCCAAATAGAGTGTGTGATTTTGTTCACATCGAGGGCTTCACACTAGCATGCTTTGATGGGGCGGCTCAATTATCTGGGGGTTGTTGTGTAGCGGGAGGTTTTTTTTAAACTCATGCTTCGAGGGTCACGAAATGGTACATCAACTGTGGAGTGGGCACAAACACAAAGGCGAAGCTAATGGGTTTGTCGGCGACCCTCACTTTGGCCTCACTTTGGAAAATTGATAAAATTCAAATATTGGGGGATTCAAAAGTCATTATTGATTGGATAAATCATAAGAGTCAATTTCAAGCGGTGAATTTAGATGGCTGGAAATTAAAAACATTGGAACTGACAACAAATTTTAAAGAATTTAGTTTCCAACACATTTATCGGGAGCATAATAAAGAGGCAGACTTACTGTCAAAGCAGACGCTAAAGGAACCCAAAGGTAGACTGATTGTTTATCATTGGAAAAATGGGGAGGAAAGCCCTCCTACTCATCTAAACATCTTTGAAAATTGAGCATTTTATGAGTTTTCGGTGTGTAAGCAGGTGGTTTTGAGGTCGCCATTGTTTATCAATCTACGTCTATCCAGCCTTTATTTCAATTGATGTCAGTATGTTGTTGTGTGATCAACATTGAGTCTTTTGTGTTTATACAGTATAGAAAAACTATCGTTTGATTGAACAATCTCAGTATCAGACACAATCGATACGATGTCTGTAAAAAAAATTATACCATTATATAATTTTGAGATACTTTTCTTCGAGAAAATAATGTTTTTAGGATTTTGTATTTAAAAAAAAAGAATTATAAAATTAAGAGTTAGGATTTAACTATTATTTGTTTATAATTTATTAATAAAATATAATATCAATAATTAGTATTTTATAATAATCTCAATAAACAATAATCTCAAAAAGTTTTAAGTGTTTTTGGTAATAATTTTGAATCATCATGAAGCCATTGCTTTTAGGTATTTCAAAACCATAAATTCAGTTTAGTATTATCATTAAGAATATTTTTAATTAAATATGAAGTTTTTTTGTTTTGGTGTAATTTCAACATTTTTTTCAACTAGTTTAATTTAATTTCAACAAATGAATTTGCTAATGTGACTTTAGTTATTCTAGAAATATAAAAATGATATGTTATGGATTGTTATGGATTAGGGAGTGTAGGCTGCTTTGAGGTTTCGGAAAAGAAGGCTAAAGATTAGATTACTAATTATGAGTTGAGGGGTTTAGAGGTTAGGGTGTTTGGAGTTAGGGAGTAAGGTCCGTAGAGGGGAGTATTTTCAAGGAAAGGATTTATAAGATTAAGGAGTTAGGGATTAATTATTTTGTTCCTTTTAATTTTATTAATTTTATTAATTTATTTTATGATAATTTTTAAAATTTCTTTGAGGTGTTTTTGGTAACAATTTTGAACCACCACCATTGTATCGTCTCATGCATACTTATAGAGGTATTTCAAAACCATGAGTTCAGTTTAATATTACTATTAAGTACATCTTTCATTAAATATAAACCTTTTTTTAGTAGAGGTATTGGCATGTTCGTGGGCAAATATGTTGGCCTCACGGAAAAAAGAAATAGAGGGTTTCAAATTATCCTTTCTAAAGAATTAGATGGTCTTATTGAGTTTTTTTTATTTGGTGGGTAACATTGATGAAGCTAACGCCAAGGCTATGAACTCCAAAATAGAAACTTAATTCTGAAATTGACCCTAAATTTTTTGTGTGAACCATTTAAGTTTTCCAATTTTTATTTTTATTTTTCTTGAATGAAATCATTTTTTTTTAAGATCAAAATAGTTAAAGTGCATTGAGTCAAAATACGTGGTTTACTTAATCATAGAAAAAAGTACATAACATCATAATGGATTCAACTTTTTAGTGGAATCTTATTTATTTGTCAAGGGTAGGGGCAAGGGAATTTCCAAACCATTATTCTTCTTTTTTAACTGAAGTTTATCTAATTTTATGATTTAGATTAGTAGATTTGGTTAAATTGAGAGCATAACAATATTTAAAAGCAATACATGTTAAAATAAAATCTAGTGGTAATTTATCGTCATGTAGGTTGAAGTCCTTTGTTGTGGATTCATCATTTTATTTTTGGAGATTTTTTCCTAGTCTTTTTATTGCTTTTAGAATAGAGTAATTGGTTCCTACAACACACTATGTTTGATTTCTCTTACATTATAATCTTTCTCTCTTAGGAGGGTGATGCCCAAATTTTCCAAGGCCTCATTCTCTTCTTCTACGACATTGGCATAGCTTCTTAGTCCATTTTTTGAGGGGGATGGGGTATCTTGGTCATCAGGAGTTGGGGAGTGGAGGAGTGGAATGGGGTATCTTCTCTTGGAAAAGGGAAAATGATTTAGGATATAGATACATTGTTTTTAGGGTCTTCTATGTCTCTACTTGTTATCACATATAGTTGTCAAGGGTCGCAGGCTGTAGCTATGAGCATAAAGCGCAACACTTAGAGCGGTCTGATATAGACTCAAATCAGGCGAGCGAGAAAGATCAGTTGTCAATGGTGGAGATCCATCAAGCAGACCAGATCGACGACCATCCGGTTATTGGGATCACAGAGTTACACAAAGTTTAGCGTCTAACAGAGTCTCGAAATCGCGAAGCCAATCCTAGTCGTTGATCCTCGGAAGAGCATGTGGTGCATGATTAGCCATTTTGTGGTTTCGCTAGATGGAGCAGTCAAGGAGCAGAGTCATCAAAACTCGCAAAAATGCGAAATCGCGAAAAGATCACAGTTGTTGATCAAAGGAGAGATATGGACCCTTGGGTCAACTTTTCGCGATTTTGTGAGTCGGGAAAGTAAGAGGGTAGAGTCTTGAAAAATCACAAAGCACGAAGCCCCGAAATGATATTGGTCATCCATTCCAGAAGCACACGTGGCGTGGGATCAGTATGGAGAAAGTAATTTTGGGAAAGCTGAAGTGAGAAGTGTCGATGGCCCAAGGTCCCGAAATGACGATATTCATCTAGGTCGTCTATTTCAAAGGGGATGTGTGGCACCTAATCTAAGAGATCACAATTTCACGACTCAGAGGTTTGAGCATGGAGTATAGCGTGAGTTTGCGAAACACGAAATCATGACGCGCCTAAGAGTTGGGCCCATGATCACAGCCCACGGTCACATGGTAGCAGAGCCATAAAGAAAGGGAAAGTGCCTATCGAGCAGCGGGAGGTTGAGATTGTTCAAAGAAAGTTCGATTGTCGATCTAGATGGGTCATTTCGCGGGATTGAGCATCGGGATATTTGAAATCAAGGGGAGTGAAAAATCCCGACATAAGAAATCCCAGAATTTCATATGGGGGTGCGTAAGGTCATGACTCGAGGTCGCGTGGAGCGATGAATGGGAGCTGCACCAAGGGTCGAACTTGGAGGAGTCGTGAACGTCTCCTGGAACATTCATGGGTGTCAGGCTCCATCTCGATCCCGATGCAGTTAATTAATGGAAATGGGGAAGGTGGTTGAAACCTCGTTTCACCACATAATTGTAAAACATGGAAAATCTGGCCGTGGAGGGCAAACTGTCAGCCAGAAGTTCCCTGTCATGAATTTTTTGGTGAAACCCATACTATTTTGATCTTCTGTCTGACAGAAGAATGCAAGTACAGACTGTTGGACAACTGAGAGGGGGGCAGGGTGAATCAGTTGTTACTGTGCTTAAACAATTATGCTTATTTTAAGATCTTTACAGAGCACTCAAAGACAATCACAATAATGCAGAGAGGTAAGCAATAGAACATTCGACATCAGTCACACATATGAAATATACAGAGATGGATATTTCCTGAGGAAACCCATAAAGGGTAAAAACCTTTTCTTCTTGGTATGATAAGTAATCTTTACATTCTGTACATTATCATACATATGAGCTCCAACTCATTGTGAGGCTACAACCTCTGTTTTGCAAGTTGCAACTTGCTAAGAGCACCAACTCTTTGTTTTCTCTAGCACCGACTAGAAGGAAGCACCAACTCCTTGAGTGTTCCAGCACCGACTGGATGGAAGGACCTACTTCCACTTATACAAGCACCAACTTGTTTGAGAGCACCAACTCTCTGGTTTCTCTAGCACCCACTAGAAGGAAGCACCAACTCCCTGAGTGTTCCAGCACCAACTGGATGGAAGCACCAACTTCCAGTCACACAGGCACCAACCTGTATAACAGAGAACAACAGTTCTCCCTTGCACCACTCTACCACCCTAGCTTTTCTGGATGCAACCAGATGGAAGCTACAACTCCCTGTGTTCAAGCACCCACTTGAACCTCTAAGGACAACAATCCTCCCTAGCACCTCCCTACCACCCTGAGATATAAAGTTTTCTATCTGTAAATTTATCACAATGATACAATATTTATCAATGGCTTACCGGTCTCATCATTGTTTTGCTGCACTGCTCTGTTCTACCTACATCAGTGTCTTCCTACACACTTCCTTACGCTTTATGTTCTTCTTCCTTTTATGCTCTGTGTGCCATGTCCCTTCTATGCACCATACCTCTTCTGTGCATTTCAGCCGCTGCACTCAAATTCCTTCTACACCCATGAATCCCTCTCAACAGCAACCAATCTCTTCTCTGTTCTGCATTTTTATCCTCTCTGTGCATCTTCTGCATCCTCTCTTCATAATGCTTTTGCATGCTCTCCCCATGTCGAGTTCTCTGCCTGATCATCATTGCAACTCTTAAACTTCTCTGGAGGTTAAACCCACGCGTCCATCATCACTGGGTATTATGTTGAGATTCCTTAGACTCTCCAGCAGTTGAGACTCTTTGTCTTCTCTGTCATAGTCAAGCTCATTCCCTCTGTTGCAGTTCCAGGCTCCAACGGTCTTACATCTATCAATAGCCTCTATGAATAGTCTTCATTCCACTGGAAGATGCCTCAAGACTCTTCATCTTCTCCGGCGATCACCTTGAAGTCTCTTCGAGTCTTCTGGCAGAAACCATCCATCATTTCTAGCAGTTACACTGTGAACCTATTGAGCCTTGTGCCTTTGGCACCTTTCACCTTTCCTTTCACATGTGGTCTCAGGCGGTGACCACATGCCTGTTTAGAAGGTTCTTTTGTGACTCGCGTTTCATGGATCTGGGGATGAGGCATCTCGAATCTCCAAGTCACAATAGCCGAGACTCCGAGATGGAGATTAGCACCACTAGCTTCTTCCCCTCACGTGACCACCGGTGGTGACCACAGGCTGCGCCAAAAGGTGTTTCATATTTCGTGAACTTATGAACTTTATCCAGCCTGATCAACGGTCGAGATCTCCAATGATCTGACGGTCCAGATCTCATCGGGATCTCACATATCATGATTCCTGTGATGAAGGATCTCGATACTCCAGGTCACGATCGTCGAGACTCCGAGATGGAGCTTACCACCACTAGCTTCTTCCCCTCACGTGACCACTGACGGTGACCACAGGCTACGCCAAAAGGTGCTTCGTATTTCATGAACTCATGAACTTCATCGAGCCTGATCAACGGTCGAGATCTCCAATGATCCAATGGTCCAGATCTCATTTTGATCTCACATATCACGATTCCTATGATGAAGGGTCTCGACACTCCAAGTTGCGATCGCCGAGACTCTAAGACAGAGCTTAACACCGCTAGCTTCTTCCTCCATCTTCCGCAGATGTAACCATTGGCTGTGACCACAACCTTATTCGAAAATGCATTTCGCACCTTCACATCTCGGGTATTTTGTGATGAGTCCTCTCGACTCTCCATGTCACGAACTCTGAAATAGATCTTGGCTGCTCTAGCTCTTCTCTCCAGCTCTCGATAGTGTGACCACGAGATATGACCACTCACCAATCAAATGAGCACTTCGCTCCTTTTACTTTCTAGTCAGCTAAATGATGATCTTTCGCCATGTGTCCTATGGAACCAACGGTTCATATGTTATCGCGATTTCACCACGTGTCCTTCTTGAATCAACGATCCATATTTCTCCTCGATCCGACAGCTCAAACCATTTCGCCATTTCGCATTTCGTGAGTTGGAATGATGGAGAACCTCATGCCTTTCAATTTCTAGTCAGTAAAGCGATCTTTCAACATGTGTCCTCTGGATCCAACGATCCATGACTGTTCTCAATGGACGGCTAGGATTCCTTCACAGTTTTGGAGATTTGGATGACTCTTTGTCTTATCCGCCTTGCAGCTTCACCATATCTAACAGTTGTTGGTCCTTTGTAATTACTCCAGATCTGATGGCCCAGATCTTATCGCGATTTCTCATATCGTGAGTTGGAAGGTTAGAGAACTTCCTTCCTTTGACCTTTCAGTTAGCGAGATGATGATCTGTGACCACGTGTCCTGCACAAAGATGGATGGTCCTCCTTCTTTCAGAATTTTGTAAGCCCGCTTCACCTTGCACTTTAAAGAATGTGTAGGTTCTCCTGGATCCAATGACGGTCGAACCCCGCACTTGGATCTAACGCCCAAGATCTGTCCTCCATCTGCACGTTCAACCTATCTAAATTCAGATCTGATGGTCATCGGGAATTCTCAATGGGATCCAATGATCACTGTCGCTTCTCCTCCCAAGCTTACACATCCTCCTGACTTGCAATAATTTCTAAGTGTCAAAGGCCTCGACCTTTGATCCATCTAAGATCCTGAGTACGCTATCTCTCTTGACCTTTGGAAATGAGTTAACCTTGTCCCTGGTTCACACCTATGCACTATGTGCGACTCTATGCTAATCCTCCTGAGCTTATGATGTTCCTGTTTTTCCATCACTGCACACTCTGATCTTGCCATCAATGACAAGCACACTCTGTCTATAAACATGCCAACACAGACTGACAGAAGAAGATGCAGACACCAAGTCTTGAATGCATGACCAGAGTGTGCTTCTGAAGGGAGCAAGTTGTTTTGAGTATAAATACTCAGTTTTGATATTTTGTTAGGGTCGATGGTAGAGCAGAGCTCCTGTATGGTAAAGTTTTAGTAAAGCTTATGGATTCTGGTTATGTATCTTTATTTGAGACTTCTTTCTTAATGACAAACAACTTTCTTGCTCCATCTTGTTTGCCTCTGATAATTAAAGAGTTCATGATTGACTGATTCACTTGAATTATTGTCACCACATTATGATGAAAGTTTGATTATAATGTTTTTATAATTCCTTTCAGTTTCTTTGAAATTTAAATTCAAGAAGTTCTTGTGTTTAAGTTTTTCTTCTTTGGGTTGTTGGAAGACCTAATGTCCACGATAGACCTCTACAGTTTTCTCACCAAAGTCTTCCTCCTACTCACTTTTACTACAACCTACTGACTGAAATTGAACCAAGACCTCACCTGCTTGTGCATGCTAATCCAGTTTTCCGAGTTAAGACGATATTTACTCGAGACTGTGCCCATTTGACCTTTTCTATAACCAAACTGTGACATAAAACTCTGATGGGTATCGGGATTACCTCTGCCACAATCCAGGGGTGACTTCTGGTGCTAACATTTCTGGTGTCGTTGTCGAGGAACGAATTGAAAACTTTTCCCTGGGATTGAACGACAACGAAGTTTCTAATTCTGAAGGTGCATCAGATATCAGAACCATTGAAGATTGCATGTGCACCTGGCGACTCCATTGTGGTGACTCCACTGTTTCCACTCAACATTTTCAGTTGTGGCTTCCTCTAGCACACCTGAAGCTGACCCAGAGGATCTTTCTCAAGAAATTTTTTAGCAGCTGCTTTCTCAGCTTAAGAAGTTCCCTGGGAGAACAAAGACGATCTGATCTAGTCTTTGATGGTGAAAAAATACCATACACATTCAAAGCTGTTCATATTTCACTTGGTGAATCCATGCCTAAAGAATCCACTGACGACTCCACTAGTTTGAAATGAAAGAGACTTCGGCTTCGAGGTATGCCTTCTGTGATTTTTCGAAAATAACTGGTTTCCCAAATCCACTGCCTGATAGAGACGAATGGGAAGATATACTCCTTGAATTTCAAGAAAAAAGTTTGGAGGCACCAACTGAGCATTTACTGGACTTTCATGAAGTTATTCATCAACTTAATATCATGCATGAAGATGTACAGATTAAGCTTTTCAGATATTCATTAGGGGGGGATTCTCTTGATTGTTGTCAATATCTTCCCACTGTAAGCATCAATTCTTTGAAAGGTTTTCATACAACTTTCAATTCATTTTGTAAGGACTATTTTCCACCTGAGAATCTTTATGAAATCTATTGTGATGAATTTTATTTATTTCATGAAGCCTCTGCTGGTCCTGAAAACCATGTTTGTGATGAATCTTTTACCGTAGAAGAAATAATTTTCTATGAAAATCCAAAGGTGTTGAATGATATTCATTATGTTATCCCTAGCATAGAAACATCTAACATCATTTCAGATACATCTGTTCTTTTATATGTTCATAAAGATCAACATGCCTCTTGTGAAAATTCTGAGTTTATAGAGCAGATGTTGTCTACAGTAGATAGTTGTCCTGGATATGGGGTTGAAGGGGATGTTCCTGGAATCCCTGCTTATGATGAAGAAGAGATGGTTGTGGAGGAGGATTCTTCTCTTTTCCTTCAAGAGGTTTCCCATGATAAATTTTTACCTAGGATTAAAGAGAAAAATCATATGTATGAACAATTAGAAGCAATAGTTACTGATGTCCTTGAAATGGATATTTTTAACAGTTATATGAAGGGCAACCCTTTTTTGATGAATATTCTAGTGATGATGAGAAACAAGATTATCCTACATTTGATCACTATGAAGACACTGAATGGCATGAAAAAAAAAAGAGCTTTCGCATGGTCTCTATTTATGATGATTATGAATCTGATCCTTGGGAGAGCCATGGAGAAGAAGAGGAGGAGCCAAAGATGCAGTTTATAGCCTGCTCAGAGACTGTAAGTGAGCAGCCATCATCTGAAATCAGTCAAATTGCATCAGCCTCTCATTCACCTGAGCTTTCCATAGATATGCAGCCATGTGTGAGCAACTGCCAGAAAAAAATGCTTTATGTCACCTATTCTATGAGCCATCCAGGGAGTACATGGAGTTGCAGTTCCTCCACATTTTGAAGCCTCTCAGCTTCATCTCATTTTCAACATTCAGAGGAAATATGAAGGATGTAACCATTCTGCTGTCGTGATTTCATCATATGTTATCAATCACTAATAGATCCAAGAGCCTTCTAGTTATACAGTTACTTGAATGGCTATGGTTGAAGTTTGCTTTCACCTAGCACCGTGTAAAATTTTATTAGTTTAGGACTATACATAAATAAGCTCCTTCGAGCTTGTGTGTTTATTTTTGTTTTTACTTATCGACTTTTATTCCTCAACAGGATATTTTGAGCTCGACTCCATAGCCCAATGCTTAAGGCGACTGGAACTACTTGTTATTGGAAGATCGCAGGGAGTGTGCCATCCCCCGTGGAGCCAAATGTTATCACATATAGTTGTCAAGGGTCGCAGGTTGCATCTACGAGCACAAAGCGCAACACTTAGAGAGGTATGATACAGATTCAAATTAGGCGAGCAAGAAAGATCAGTTTTCAATGGCGGAGATCCATCAAGCAGACCAGATCGACAACCATCAGGTTATCGGGATCACAGAGTTACACAAAGTTTAGCGTCTGACAGAGTCCTAAAATCGTGAATCCAATCCTAGTTGTTGATCCTGGGAAGGACACGTGGTGCACGATTATCCATTTCGTGTTTTTGCGAGATGGAGCGGTCAAGGAGAAGAGTCATCAAAACTCGTGAAAAGATCACAATCGTTGATCAAAGGAGATATTTGGACCGTTGGGTCATCTTTTGGCGATTTCATGAGTCGGGAATGTAAGAGGGTAGAGTCTTGAAAACTAGCGAAGCGCGAAGCCTCAAAATGATATTGGTCGTCCATTCCAGAAGCACATGTGGTGTGGGATCAACATGGATAAATTCATTTCAGGAAATCTGAAGTGAGAAGTGTCGACAACCCAAGGTCCCGAAATGTCGATATTCATCTGGGTCATCTACTTCAAATGGGACGTGTGGCACCTAATCCAAGAGGTCACGATTTAACGACTCGTATGTTTGAGAATGGAGTACAACGTGAGTTCACGAAACAAGAAATCATGACACACCTAAGAGTTGGGCCCATGATCACAACCCACGGTCATATGGTAGCAGAGCCATAAAGAAAGGGAAAGTGCCTGTCGAGCAACATGTGGCTGAGATTGTTGAAAGAAATTTTGACCGTCAATCTAGATGGGTCATTTTGCGGGATTGAGCATTGCGATACTTGAAATCAAGGGGAGTGAAAACTCCCGACAGGAGAAATCTTGAAATTTCATATGGGGGTGCGTAAGGTCATGACATGAGGTCACATGGAGTGATGAATGGGAGCTGTGTTTAAATAATGTAACTGCAAAGTGTATTCTTATTATTATTTGATATACTATTTATTGGATCAATCCCCATTGTGGATTGATCATGTCGGCTATTGTAAAACGACCAAATCCCCTTTTATGGATTGGTCATAATATAATTGTAATAGGCAGAAAGAGAAGTCGGCCCCAGAATATATCAAAGAGGCTCCGGAATATAATAAAGGTGGTTATAACCACCCAGTAGAATAATTCGGCCCTTCCAGTGAAAGGACACTCCCACACGTGCCAGTCTTGTGTAAATAAGGAGGCTAGAACCTCACTTAGATACACACTTCACTTGCTCATTGAGATACAAGTTTCAGAATTGTAGTTGGAGAAGAGAGAGAGAGAGCGAGATGCACATCTTTAGGAGAGGACTTTCTGTATTTGCTTAAGTTATCTCTTGGCATTGTATTAGCTATCTATAATAAGGAAGTTTTGCTAGGTTTTCTTCCCCTAGAGGGTTTCCCAGGATAAATGTTGTGTCTCTTGTGATTGTGTATTTCTCATTGATCTTGTATTATGTTATTGTTATCTATTGAAATGCAAAGAAATATAATAATGGCTTAAACATTAACATGGTATCAGATCCTAGCTGAAGAAAGCATCTTTCACAAGAGTGAAAAACGTCATTGTTGTCGTACATGCAAATTAGGGATTTTTGATGGTGAAGATTTTCATCCCTAAAACCACCTAGAAAAGTGTGCCCTCCCCCAAGGATTACTTTGGCACTCTCAGCACACCTTTTTAGTGGCTAGATCTCCCAGAAAGTGAAACCCTAGTTTCACAAAGTACCAGAAGTACCAAAAAATCAGTGTACCAGAAGTACCAAAAGTACCAGAGTACTAGAGGTACCAGAAAACTAGAAGCACTAGTCCTGAAATCCACAGATCAAATTTGGAGGAGAAAAATTTGGATTTTCTTAGATCCAAACACACTAGGCTACTTGCCTCAGCCAAGCGCACCTCCTGGTAAGTTCAGAATTTGATTTTGAGTATTTTCATTTTTTGGTCATTTTCCTAGCTCCATGTGAAAGATGTATGCAAGAACTAAGCTTGTTGACAAGCTGGAAGGTGTGGAAAAATTCCATTCTTGGAAGTATAGGATTGGACTCGTTCTTGAAGAGAATGACCTAGCAAAATTCATCAAAGGAGAAATTCTGGAACCCGACGATGCTACAAAAAAAGCCAAGCATCTAAAGGACACGATCAGGGCCAAAAGAATCATTGCAGATTCAATCAAAGACCACCTGATTCCTTATGTATCATCAAAGAAGACTCTGAAAGAAATTTTTGATGCCTTAACCAGACTGTATGAAGGAAAGAACATAAACCAAAAGATGAATCTAAGAACTCAACTGAAGAATACAAGGATGCAAAAAGGAGAAACAATTCAGGAATATTTTTCCAGAATCTCAAAATTCAAAGAACAGTTAGAAGCAATTGGAGATACCTTAGATGAAGATGAAATCATAATGACAACCCTAAATGGTCTCACAAGACCTTGGGATGCATTCATCCAAACGATATGTGCCAGAACGAAGAAACTTAAGTTTGATAGTCTATGGGAAGAATGCATCCAAGAAGAAACAAGAGTAGCTAACTGTGAAGCGCTACTAGCAAGAGATGATGATCAAGCCCTAGCTACTCACACCAAAAGAGGAAGGAAGAAACCCTACTTCCAAAATGAGACTCATAAAGAGCCTCAACCACCAAACAAATTCAATAATAAAGAATCTCATCCAAGGAGATTTCAAAAGAAAGGACAACGAAAGGAAAGAGATTACTCATCTGTACAATGCTACCATTGTGATAAGATGGGACACATTGAGAAATTATGTCTAGCTAGACGAGAAGAATACAAGAGAAAACATAAGAGGCACCATGCCCATGTAGTCAAAGATTAAGAGCCACCCGCAAAGATGATAAGAGAGCATATCAAAGACCATGTCTTAATCTCGGCCCTCTCAGGATCTGTAACACCTAGAGAGGACACTTGGCTCATTGATAGTGGTGCATCCAAGCACATGACGGGACAAAGAGACATTCTCTCTTGTATCTCAGAAAAGAAGTTTTCTCAGAAAGTGACACTTGGAGATGATTACCAATATCCCATCAAGGGAATGAGAGAATCAAACTACAAACTGAATTCAGGGAATTCACTAAAAATGAAGGACGTACTATATGTACCAGGTTTGACAAAGAACCTACTCTCCATTTATCTTTAGAAAAGAAAGGCTTTAGAGTTTCCTTTATAGATGGAGAAGTTCTTATGTGGGCTAAAGGAGAAACCTTAAATGAAGCAATCATCATTGGAAGTGAAGAAAATGGCTTGTATAAACTAAAGGGTCACTCAGAGGCTTCCATGACCCATGCCATTGAAAACTCATGTGAACTTTGGCATAGAATATTATCTCACATCAACTACAAGGCACTACCATACATATGCAAAGAAGTCATGGGTTTACCATAACTCAAGGTTGACCATGAAGGCGTATGCAATGGATGTGCACAAGGGAAGAACATCAAGAACCCTTTTCCGAAAAGATAAAACAAAGAAGAAGGAGTCCTAGAGCTCATTCATTCAGATGTATGTGGCCCAATGACCATCGTCCTCCATTAGTAGGCATGTATATTATGTATCATTTATTGATGATTATTCTCGTAAGACCTGGGTATATTTTTTGAAATCTAAAGATGAAGTGTTCATCAATTTCAAGGAATTCAAATCCTTGATAGAGAATCTTTCCGAAAGAAATATTAAGATACTCAGGTCAGATAATGGAGGAGAATATACCTCAAAAGAGTTTGTGAAATTCTGCAAAGATGTTGGGATCAAGAGAGAACTCAGTACTCCCTATAATCCTGAACAAAACGGTGTAGCTGAACGAAAGAACAAAACGATAATGGAAGTTGTGAAGACTATGATCCATGATCAAGATCTTCCTATGTTCTTATGGGCAGAAGCAGCAATGGCAACTGTATATGTGCATAACTGATTTTCCCATAGTGCACTTGGGCTCAAGACCCCGGAAGAGATGTTCACCGGAAAGAAGCTAGAGGTAATCCATCTCAAAATATTTGTCTTCCCAGTATTTATTCATATACCGAAAGAGAAGAGGAACAAGATGGAACCTTTAGGAAAGAAAGGAATATTTTTGGGATACTGTGAGGTCTCCAAGGCCTTCAGAATCTATATACCAGGTCACCATCACATTGAGATTAGCAGGGATGTGAACTTTGATGAAGATGCAGTGCTCAATAAATCAAGAAGATGCCAACTTGAAGAAGTATATGAAGAGGAACCCGTAATCCTCAGAACCTTAGTAAGGGAGGTTCCCAGAGCCGCAGAACCAGTGAGGGAAGTTGTAACTTCCCCTGATGAGGAAATTCTAGAAGACCATGATATACTAGAAGTTCAAGAACCTCCTCAGATGACGATCCTCCATAAAATAAAGCTAGCTTGGGCTAGAGAACTTATTGAAGATGGAGAGAAGTATGGTGTTCTTGAAGGAACTACGAGACATGTGAAAAGACCAAATCCATTATCTAGTTATATGGCTTGTATGTGTGATCTTATAGAGGAGGAGCATACCTACTTTGAAGAAGCCATTCAGAGGAAAGAATGGGTAGATGCCATGACAGAGGAATACCAATCCATAATAAAGAACGAAGTATGGGAAATAGTTCCCAGACCAAAGAGTAAAGCTGTGGTATCCTCCAAATGGCTCTTCAAAATGAAACATGTTGTTTATGGAAGTATTGAGAAGTATAAAGCAAGATTTTTCGCTTGTGGTTTTTCTCAAAAGGAAGGCATTGACTATGAAGAGACATTCACTCCTGTAGCTAGATACACTTCGATCAGAACCATCATATCTCTTGAAACTAATATCAAGTGGAAGTTACACCAGATGGACATGAAGACAACTTTCCTAAATGGTGTTATCAAAGAGGAAGTGTATATAGAGAAACCTCAAGGATTTTAAGTTGAAAATAGGAAGTCTCATGTCTACAAATTGAAGAAAGCCTTATACGGATTAAAGAAAGCTCCTAGATCTTGGTATGGCTGGATAGACAGTTTCCTGACAAGATTGGGCTTTACCAAGAGTAAAGAACATTATAACCTCTACTTCAAGGTTATGAACGATGAGCCAGTAATATTACTGCTATATGTGGATGACTTATTCTTAACCGGAGAAGAAAAGCTCATCACTGAATGTAATAAGAGACTTTCCTTAGAATTTGAAATGAAAGACCTTGGCCTAATACATTATTTCTTAGGTCTTGAGGTATGGAAGAGTCCAGAGAGGATCTTCCTTAACCAAGGGAAGTATGTAGTCGAAATCCTGAATACACCCATGGAAGAGAAGCTGAAGTTGTTAGTCGACACTTCATCAGAATTGATTGATGCCACGCTGTACAGACAGATTATTGGATCGCTGATGTACCTGACTAACACCAAACCAAACATTTGTTTTTCCATGAACACCTTGAGTCAGTTTCTGGTAGAACCCAGACATGTTCACCTAGTGGTTGAAAAACATGTGATGAGGTACCTTAAGGGTACAATAGATTGTGGTCTCAGCTATGATGGAGATCATGATTTCACATTGAGTGGATATACTGATGCAGATTGGGAATGAAGTGTTTCTGACAGGAAAAGCACTTCAGGATGTTGTTTCAGTTTGGGATCAACCATGATCTCATGGCAGAGTAGAAATCAATCCAACATTGTTCTCAGCACAACAGAAGCATAATACATTGTTGCATGTTCTTCCAGCTGCAAAGCTATATGGCTTCGAAAGTTGTTGATCGGTCTATTTGACCTAGAGCTGGAAGCAACCACGATCCTATGTGACAACCAGAGCTACATAAAGATGACAGAGAATCTTGTATTCCATGACAGGTCAAAGCACATAGACATCCGATATCATTACATCCGTGACATGGTGCAGAGAGGAGCCATAAAGCTCCAGTACGTTAGCACAGATGAACAAGTTGTTGTTGTGTTGACCAAGCCTCTATCTCGTGTAAAGTTTGAGAACTTTCGAGATAAGCTTGGTATAGTCTGAAAGGACCTTCCTCGAAAGGGGGAGTAGGTGTTGTGATAAGACATCTCTTGCTTCCATCTTTATTGTTGTGACGTAAAGCAAGACGATGTGATGAGACTAGAACTGTGCTTCCGGCTTGACAACTGTGATGTAAAGCTAGTCTAGTATCCTACTTATATCTTGATTGCTATGACTTAAAGCACGACAAGTATCTTGCTTCCAACCTTATTGCTATGACGTAAAGAA
This sequence comes from Picea engelmannii, assembly GCA_009831015.1. Taxonomy (NCBI): domain Eukaryota; kingdom Viridiplantae; phylum Streptophyta; class Pinopsida; order Pinales; family Pinaceae; genus Picea; species Picea engelmannii. The sequence goes on from ML810086.1 coordinate 117,240, forward strand.
AGACATTGAGATGAGACTGGTGATGTGCTTCTGGCTTGACAGTTGTGACGTAAATCCAGTCTAGTATCTTTCTTCCAACCTGATGGTTGTGACGTAAAGCAAGACAATATGATGAGAATAGTACTATGCTTCCGACTTGACAGTTGTGATGTAAATCCAGTCTAGTATCTTGCTTCCAACCTAATGGTTGTGACGTAAAGCAAGATGATATGATGAGACTAGTATTGTTCTTCCGGCTTGACAACTGTGACGTAAATCCAATCTAGTATCTTTCTTCCATCTTAAGTGTTGTGATGTAAAGAAAGACGTTGAGATGATACTAGTATTGTTCTTCCATCTTGAAAAGATGTGACATAAAGTCAGTCTAGTATCTTGCTTCCAGCTTGATTGTTGTGACATAAAGAAAGACGAGTACTGAGCTTCCAGCTTGACAACTGTGACATAAAGCCAGTCCTGTATTATGATGAGCCAACCTCGTTATGTGATGATGATGATGTATCAGTTTTATACTAATACATATTGATGCAGATGATGATTGCATTCCTTTGAGAATGACGATGCTACCGATGAATAAAACTTCCGATGATTTATAGATACGCCAGTCAGTGTTCCAAGATGATATTGATGATAATTTCCTCCTGATGTTGTTGATGATAAAGGCCTCTCTCTCGTCTGATACTGTTGAAGAATTCCCCTTTTTGTTAAGGGGGAGTGTTGAAATAATGTAACTGCAAAGTGTATTATTATTATTATTTGATATATTATTTATTGGATCAATCCTCATTGTGGATTGATCATGTTGGCTATTGTAAAAGGACCAAATCCCATTTTATGGATTGGTCATAATATAATTGTAATAGGTAGAAAGAGAAGTCGTCCTCAGAATATATCAAAGAGGCCCCGAAATATAATAAAGGTGGTTATAACCAGCCAGTAGAAGAATTTGTCCCTGCCAGTGAAAGGACACTCCCACACGTGCCAGTCTTGTATAAATAAGGAGGCTAGCACCTCACTTAGATACACACTTCACTTGCTCATTGAGAGACAAGTTTCAGAACTGTAGTTGGAGAAGAGAGAGAGAGAGAGGTGCATATTTAGGAGAGGACTTTTTGTATTTTCTTAAGTTATCTCTTGGCATTGTATTGGCTATCTATAATAAGAGAGTTTGGTTGGGTTTTCTTCCCCTAGAGGGTTTCCCAGGATAAATGTTGTGTCTCTTGTGATTGTGTATTTCTCAGTGACCTTTTATTATGCTATTGTTATCTATTGAAATGAAAAGAACTATAATAATGGATTAAACATTAACAAGTTGTGCCAAGGGTCGAACTTGGAGGAGTCATGAATGTCTCTTGGAACATTCATGGGTGTTAGGCTCCATCCTGATCCCATTGTAGTTAATTAATGGAAATGGGGAAGGTGGTTGAAACCTCATTTCACCACATAATTGTAAAGCATGGAAAATATGGCCATGGAGGGCATACTATCAGCCAAACATTCCCTGTCATGAATTTTCTGGTGAAACCCATACCAGTTTGATCTTGCGTCTGACAGAAGAATGCAAGTGCAGCCTGACAGAAGAAGATGCAAATGCCATGTCTTGAATGCATGACCAGAGCGTGTTTCTAAATGGAGAAATTTGTTTTGAGTATCAATACTCATTTTTGATATTTTGTTAGGGTCGATGGTAGAGCATAGCTCCCATATGTTAAAGTTTTAGTAAATCCTTTGGTTTCTGGTTATGTATCTGTATTTGATACTTCTTGCTTAATGACAACCAACTTTCATGCTCCATCTTGTTTGCCTCTGATACTGAAAGTGTTCATGATTGACTGATTCACTTGAATTATTGTGACCGCATTATGATGAAAGTTTGATTATAGTGTTGTTATAATTCCTTTCAGTTTCTTTGAAATTTAAATTCAAGAAGTTCTTGTGTTTAAGTTTTTCTTCTTTGGGATGCTGGAAGACTTGATGTCCGCAACAAACCTCTACGTTTTTCTCACAAAATTTTTCCTCCTACTCACCTTTACTACAACCTACTGACTGAATTTGAAACAAGACCTCCCCTGCTTGTGCATGCTAGTCCAGTTTTCCGAGTTAAGACGATATTTAATCGAGACTACGCCCATTTGACCTTTTTTATAACCAAACTGTGACATAAAACTCTTATGGGTATCAGGATTACCTCTGCCACAATCCAGGGGTGACTTTTGGTGCTAACACTACTTATGACCATGAAATTTGTAATGGGGAAACCAATGTCACTACTTCCATGATTATTTGGGGAGAGACAACCTGCACTAGATCCATAGTTGATGAGTTTCTTTGTAGGCTCTTATATAGGGGAGGATACTTGATTTTGTTAGGATATTTAGACACTTAGGAGCTATTTAAGATCTACTTGGTCTAATGTGTCTTTAGGTAAAAGTGTGTTTTTTTAGTATGTATTAGTATGCATTTGTAGTTAGGAAATACGATAGTCATGATATGTTCCCGACATATAGTGATCTAACGATTCATATTCTCATCGATCTTAATGGATACATTGATCCATGTATTAACACTTGATTGGTCCATGATCTCTATTTAAATATAATGGAGGGTCATTTGTTGATGATCGATTGTGAGAAAATATCTGTTAAAATCTCTTTGTAATCTTTTTATTTTGCATTGATAAATTGCTCCAAGTGGTCGGGTTGGTTGGGGCCATGGATGTTTCCCAGTAGGGGTTTTACCACGTCAACATATTAGTGTGTTGATATTTCATCTATTTGTGTGAGTGGTTACTGAAGGTTTTCATCCTTGGTTGGAATACCTGTGTTTTCAAACATGGTATCAGAGCCTGTTTGGAGACCCACTCCCATTGTAGATCGAGATCGTGAAGTTGAATTGCATCTTCTCTTTTTTTTTCCATTTCAAAACATTTCGGGGCTGAGAGGACTATTCCATTGCATATGGAGTTCTCATTTCAGTTCGGAACACTTTTTTTTTCACTCAAAAAGGTTTATGTTTTCCCAAGATACAGCCATTTCAATAAGATCCAGAGGTATAAAGCTTGAATACGCCCTTTTTTTAATTTTTGCAGAGCATTATTTCAGTTTTATTTAGGCTTTATATTGTTTGTTTTTGGGTTTCTACTCTTTTATATCTATGTGTGTTCTTTTCCTTCTGCCCTGTGCGATCTCGGAAAATAAAAAACATATAGGAAAATGTGCATTTTCTTATTAAGCTAATCGAGATCTAACCCTTGTTGTCATCGAGAAGCAAAAAAATTTTCTTTTGTGAAAAGGGTTTTTTATGAGCATGCTCTCCAAGGTCATCTTCCACAACAACAACAAAAAAACCCCCAATCCTCCTTCTAAACATCACAATATTGTTTTCTAGCTCACTTGGTTAAAAGTTACCTTATTAAGTAAGAGGTCTTGAGTTCAAGTCTCTTTTTTTATTACTTTTTTTTTAAAAGTTCATGCATCCATTGTAAAGTGTATTTCACTCCAAGTATAAAAGTAAACCACTATAATTAGCTTTAATATTTGATTTTAAAGTTATTTTTTTTGCATGCAACTTTCTTTTATAAATTAACTTCATTGTAAAAGTGATCCCCGCTTCTTTTTATAAAAGTGGGTCACTTCATAAAACAACTTATTTGTAAAAGTGAGGGCATAACTTTCACATCCAAAGTCTGTTTTTAGTGTTGATATTATGGTATTTCTGGGAAGTATTAACCTCCACGTGTAACCCTAACAAGAATAGAATATTCCAGGAAGCAACAAGAAACCCTAAAGCATGGATAATAACCCTAGGAGGCAAGTCGGCTCAAGAGAATATTTATTATTGAGTTATTAGCCTCCAAAAGTAGAATTTGGCCCAAACATATTAAAGAGAACAGTATAAATATAGGGCACTAGATCTCATTTGACACACATAGCTCACAACTGTAGAAATATAAGAGTGTGCACTGCAGAAACTATGTAAGTGTGGAAGTCTGGAGAGTAGCTGCAGTTGCAACTACTGCAACCTGTATTCTCGGTTTAGGCTTTGAATTTCTATTGGTTATGGTTTGGAATTTTTTTCTTGTGTGCTAGCTCTGTAGAGAGGTACACTACATTAATTGGCTATTAGGCCTAGGGTTTTCTTCTAGAATTATTCTTTGTCAAGGTTAAGGTGCTCGGGGGTGGCTTAGGCTTATTGTTGGGTGAAAATATTTCTATATTGTCTATGGTTAAACGAGCACACATATTATTTCTAACAGGTTATGGGCCCACACCATCTTCAGATAGTCTAACCACTGGAAGATATATTGTGAGGATTTACTCAGTTACAATTGCAGTTGCAGTCAGTTTTTGGTTGCAGCAACGAAAACCTAATCCTAATGTTGAGGCACCTTAAGTGAAGATATTGACCTACTTTCTAGATAGCCTAGTGCACCCTAACCCAGTGCACCTCCTGGTACTCTCAACAATCTAAGATTCCAAGTTTGATTTTTTGGTCAAAGTCAAAGGTTGACCAAGTCAAATTCAAAGGTTGACCAACTCAAAGAAGTCATGGATTACTTTATGAAGTCTTAAAACAAGTTAGAAGGTGCTTCTAAATTCAAAGCATGGAAGACAAGGATTGACCTCATCCTTTCCAAGAACAAAGTGTTGGATATCGTGAAAGGAAAGATTGTGGAACCACAGGTTGAAGAAGGAAAAGAGAAGGAACCTCAAAAAGTTGCAATTATGGAGAAGTTCAAGGAAAGTGACATCAATGCCATAAGTATCATAGTGGAATCTATAAAATACCATTTGATACCCTACATCTCTCATCTTGACTCATCTAAGAAGATGTACGATGCGCTAACTAACCTCTTCTCAGTCAGAAACATTGGACAAGTGATGAGTCTGAAGAATGAGCTCTGTGACATGAAAATGAATGATGATGACAACATAACATCATACTTTGTGAGAATATCTCAGTTAAGATATCAACTACAAGCTATTGAAGAAATCATTTCAGAGAAGGAACTGGTAAATATAGTACTCAATGGTCTTCCCAAGACATGGTATGCATTTGCCACAAGCATGAACAAAAGGAAGGAGTATCCCACATTTGAAGAAATTTGGACTTGTTGTGCACAAGAAGAATCAAGGTTTAGCGCAAAATAAAATTTTCAAAGTAAATATGATGATCAAACCTACATAACAAATTTCAAGAAATTTAGGAATAAGAAGAAGTTTGACTCAAGGAAGAAATCAAATCAAGAGAAAGATATGTCAAAAACACAATGCTTCAACTATCGAAAATATGGTCACTACAAGAATCATTGTCCCGATTTAAATAAAATGAAGGAAACACATGAAGCATCATATGCTAAAGAAAGGGAACCATCAAAGAAGGCCAAGCAGGATAAAACAAACTTCTTCTTCTAAAAACAAGGTAACAATATTCTTCATAGTTCTTGTAAATACCATGTTTACATAGTTTTTGTACATATCTTGCATATCTATTTCTTAGAAGATAAGATGTTCAAGTGAAACAATACCTATGGAAGAATAACAAGATAAGCCGAAATCAGAATCAAACTTGAAGAAAACCCAGAAGAATTCAAAATAGAAATAAGTCAGCAACCAAGAAGAAATTAGAAAAAGACTTGTGACACCTTGCATAAGGCAAAAGAATGCAAACGGAAATGTGGACTATCTCAGATGGAGGGAGATGATTACAAAATTTCAAAAGAAGAGAATGCATTCATGCATAAAGCAAGGACTAGAAGGGAGCTAATCCTAAGTAATATGATCCATTGAGGATTATGAAGTATCTATACATGTTCCCATTGAAAGTAACAACCATGGAAAGTGGCACATGTTCAGTTCGACTTTAGAAGAAGTCTTCTTCGAAAAGAATCTAGAGAAAACTCCATGGACCCAAGAGCTAAAGAGAAACATGAGGAAGAACATGAATATTCCAAGAGAGAAAGAAGAGCTAGAACAACCAATGATTATACCAAGAATCACAAGACTACCAGCTTGGTTTGAACCCACTAGAAGCAATCAAGCAGAAGAAATGGAAGTTATGATGAAGAAAAATATATGTAAGAAATTGTGAAAAAAGGATTATGAATGGAAGCATTGTGAGATTCGTAACTAGAGGTTCTTCCAGAAGGAGGAGAAGACTATGATAACAACTTGCTCCCATAAACCAGATACACCTCTATATGATATGTTATATCTCTTGCAGTATCCATGGATTGAAGTTTACATTAGTTGGTTGTAAAATATTGTTCTCCCAATAGAGAATTTTAGGAAGAAGCTTATGTAAGGCAATCTCAAGTTTTTGAGGTATACCAGAAAGAGACCCATGTATGAAGATATAATAAGACCTTGTATGGATTCAAACAACTTGATGGAGAGTATATCATATACAACAAAAGCGTGGTGAAAACTTTCTATGACAGAGAAAGTGTATCAGAATAGTTACTTAGAAGTATGGGATGATGGATTGCTAATCCATGGAAAACTCTCATGATGACAGAAGAAGTGCTACTTGGATATGTTTCAGTTTGAGCCTTGCCATGATGTCATGAGCTACCAGGAAACATAAGTGTTGAATTCGAGCATGATATATATTGTAATGATCAAAGCTACATGAATCCTTAAGAGAAAACTAGTGTTCCATAATAGACCAAAGTACATTGAGATCAAGCATTACATTCTCCATGATGAAGTCCAGAAAAGAGAAGTGGTTCTCCAATATATCTCCACAAATGAGCAGATAGCAAATATTTTGGTAAAACCTCTATCCAAGATGAAAAACTTTCAAGTTAGGGCTCTTGGAGATGACTTCCTTATTGAAAAAGAAATAGATTACTCCCAGGTTGGGAGGGAGAACTGATGTGTTATTGATTTATGGACAGTCATTTTTCAGTTCAAAAAATGGTCTAGGATGAGTAGTTCCTTTCTAGTTCGGAAAGTGGTTTGAGATTTCCGACGTACATGCATTTTCCAGTTCGGAAAATGGTCCAGATTAGACAGTCATTTTCGTAATGAAAATGATTCAATAGATTTTTGATGTACCATAGACAACGATTCCCCTTGTGGCCAGTGTGGGGGAATGGTCTAGGACAACCATTCTTCTTGGAAATCACTCTGAGTAGTGGTCAAGTAGAATGGTCTGCCTCGTCGGACAGTCATTCTTTCAAAGTTCACATTTGTGAGTAGTTTCAAAGAATGGTCCATGTTGGAACACATATAATTTTGAGCTTTTGAACTTTAGATTTTGCCTCTTAGAAATAAACATTTTACCCAAAAAAGAAAAAAACTTAGAGAATTGCCTTTTTTAAAAATAAATCCAAGGGTCGTTGTTCTTCAATAAGGAACTTATAATATCCTTTGTCGATGAGTTACTCTAAGTTGATCGAATGGTTCTAATGATCTCCGAAGTGTAGAAGTTGCCCGAGTTTTACAAGGAAATCTTTAACGATCACTTCGGAGCTTCATTCTTTGATTATTCCAATGAGTCTAAACAACAAAAACTCTGAAACTATGAAGTCTCGAACATAGTCACTTGTGATAAATCCTAAAGGACTTACGAATGCGTCATAATACACATGTATTTTAAATCTTTTCTTGGGCTGACACGTGGCACTTATTTTTGACATTTCCGTTGGATGATTCACACAATTTCAAGTAACACATGACACCTCTCGTTTCTTTCCCCATCGTCAAGAATGAAATCATCTATGCCACGTGTTAACACTTGGTAAATTTCCTAGAGGTTGAAAAAGAAGAAATCTAAAAAGGTAACTTTATCCAACCGCTTTTAAAGCTGGGATCTAGCCCTTCCAGCTTCAGAGAGGGATCTCTCTATATGATTTAGCTTTGTTTATAATTTAGATGTTAGGCTAGTTATAAGAATAGATAGGTTTGGTTGTAAAAGTGTTTTTGAATTGGTTGAGACAGTCTACACATCCATTGGGCTATGGGGTCTGTATTTAATTAAATATGAAATACCACCAGTAACGAGAAAAGAAAACTTCCATAGGGAGAGATAATGTACTCACTGGATCTTTTAGTAATTTAAATGATGGACAGAAGAAAAGATGAGAAGATACTTTCAACTAACAAGCAGTTAAGAATTTCTTAATTGAAAACATCAGAAGATAAACATTAAAATATTCAGAGTCGGAAACAGGGTATCTAAGATAAATCCTACAACATACGTTACCCTTAAAGATTAGTTTCAGAAAACAATATGATCACAAAGTAAGAATAACATTCGACTTAGAGAATAGACATCACCAGTGAACACACACAATAATCCTATAAAAGTGCTTCCTTTTCATTAATGGCAGATCTCTTAAAAAATGGTACAGTCTGATAGCGTTAGGGTGTAAAGATCAACAACCCTCAATAATTCGAAAGGTGAAGTATTTATAATTCAAATTACAAACATTCCTGTCATAACTGATCAGTACGTGCTCATTCTATTTTTAGTCTAACCAATTTAACTAATCAAAACTGCTTGATGACTTGGTACAACTGCATGCGGAATTTCAGGGTAGGTCGTTGGCGAGGTTCGCAACCTCTTCTGACTGGATGGGTGACTGGACCTGGATAGCTCATCTGCTAATCGAGCAGATCGCAGAGTTCCTCCCATCTGATATGACTCGGCACAGTGACTTTGAGCAGTCTCCGATACACTTCGTCCATTTCCGTATACTTAGCGAATGTGGGCTTAGTGAGGAATATGTATCGGATCTCGTGTTGGATACTGATGTCCAACTGAAGGGCATCAAGGAAAGATTTTCCAGTGATGCTCCCTTGTATTCCTGCAAACTTTGAACTGTCCTTGGACACCTCAGCCAATATCTTTTTGTAATCTGGGAGTGTCATCAGTTTGTCATTTATAACCTTCAGACCAGGGAGACCCTTTTTCTGGAGCGCATCGATCTTGCTGAAGAATTTCTATACTCCCTGGTCCATAATCAGAACCTTTTCTTCCAGTTGAATCATTAGACTTCTTTTGGTCAAAACTCTTTTGACCTCCAGGATGGTCTCTGTTCTGTCTTCGATCTTCAACTCTTCTAATTCTTCTCTAGTCTTAGAATTGAGAAATTTGATGATATCATTCACCTGAGTTGGTCTATCTCCCAATTCTATTATGATCTTCTCAATAGCCTGTTTACTTCTCTGGACCAACTCATTCTTCTCAAACATGATTTGGATCATGGGCCAGATCTCATTTATGGACTTTGTGATGTATGTCCATACATTTTCTTTGACCTCAGCCAAAGTCTTTCCTGCCATGGTTTGCTTTTGGAGTTGCTGCAGTTCCTTCCTGAGCTACTCAGTTACCTGCTTTTCTTTGGATAGACTGGTTTGGAAAGAAGTTTTGAGTTCCTGGAGGTTCTCAACTTCTTTCTTCAGCCTGCTGATTTCTGTCTCTTGCATGTTCATCTTCTCCATGGATTTGGCGAGGTCAGTTGTCCCCTCTTGTGGTGTCACTGGTGTTGCATATGGAATTGTTGTTACTGTTGTTGTGCTCAATCCTGCAATTGGGATAGAACTCAATGGAATGCCTTCCATTGGCCTCAGCTGCTCTTTCTCCTTCAATAATCTCTCCATCTCAGCTTCCATTTCTTTGAGCTGAGCATTCTGCTCCATGAGCAGCTTCAACATCTCGTCCTTCTCGCCTTCTTTCTCTGCTATCTCTTTTGCCTGTGAGTCTTCTATAGGGGGAAGCTTCAAATGTTTTCTCAAGGAGTCGATATCTGCATTCTTCTTCTTTATCATCTCTTCTGCAACCTTGACGTTGGAGGGATCATAGCCAATCTTGAGGACCAGCTCCTCCAAAGTTTTAATTCTGTTGTCTTTAGCGAAGGATGAAATCTTCTCCATCTTGAGCTGTGTTTGGGCGTTGTTGAGTGACACTCGCAATTTTGCATATGAAGCAGAAGCATGCGCCAATGTGTGAAAAACCATCTCTCATGTTTGTTTGTGCAAATCCATCTGATCAGCTGGGTGCACGTCCTTCGTTTGGAACTCGAAGGTGGCTCTCTTGTAGTCTGTGATTACTTTGGGATCTGGTACCTGTGCCTGTAGAAAGGCCATGTGCATCCTGCCTCTTTCTATGTCGAATGCAGAGAGCAGCCTATGCTACGCAGTGGACGACTGCTTTCGAAATTGAGCGTAAGTACTGCTGGTAAGGGTCTAATTTCTTTTCTTGATCAGCTCATACTTCTCGAAAATGCCCAGCTTGGGCCCAGTCTTGCCTTGTTGAGTGTCCACTGGAGAATCTGTGGACTTCTTTGGCACTGCTGTGGTAGATGGAACTTGTAACTTGTGGAATGACTGGCTTGGTTACTGTGGTAGACGGAACTTGTAATTCTCCAACTGGACTGGGAACTGTGGTTGTCTTGGGCCTTTTTGTGTTCAAATTGAACTCTTTAGAAGACACCTCCGTGACAGGCGAAGATGAATCCTGTCGAGGCCAATTTTCTTTAGGGACCCGTGGTGTAGTAGTTCGTGTTACAGTGGCCGGGGGAACCTGTTGTTCCGCTTCGATCAATGTGTTAGGCACCCACACTATCTGATTGGCAAATTTTTTGATCTCGGGCTTGGACTCATGCACATACAGGATGTTTTTATTTTTCACCTGCATTTCTGAAATGATCCTGCATGGATCATAGTGCCATGGGAAACTCATAAAGAATTTCATCTCACTCAACATTCTGTCAGCTTCTTCCCCGGCGCCTCGACTGTTGCAGATGAAGGAGCCAATTTGCCCCTTGATTCGAAGCTACTGTTTCTTCTTTAGTGATACAAAATGAATCTCATCAGAATTCATGATCTGTCTAATATACTCTAATGCAAAGATTCTTACCGACACATACTTTGGTAGCTTGTAAGGCTCCAATTCACACACGAAAACTTGGATCTCGGTGTGGTTTTGATACAGGTACCAGTCCCCTGTCTTTGCATTGTCCGAGAGATGAAGAATTCTCTGGACTTCATCATTAATTCGTGACTCGGGCCTGCCACTCAACATGCTTACCACCGGGTGATAGAAAATATCTATGAAAGCCTTGAAGCTATACTCTGTGGAGTTATGCTTCAGCAAAGAAGTCCATGCTGTGACTGGCTGAGGTCTTCCATCTGCGTCCATCTTTTGCATGGAAAAACTGAATTTGTCTTCTTGCAAATAAACAAACATATATGCCAATATAGAAGAATATCTGAACATACCCTTCATGCCAAAATTCACGAACTGTTCGTGAATATTGTCGGACAAGAAGGTGCTGAAATCAAACTAAGTGGTGGGATTTTCATCATTGGAGAAAATAGATAGAAAACCCAGAATGGGCTCATCTACCCATTTGTCGGAATAGTATCCTAGCAGAGTGCAAAGGGAGGAAATGACTTGGCTTCCTTTGGTGGAGAACATGGATGATGGGTAAGGGGGATTTGTGGAAGGGAATTGAGCGGAGGTGGGAAGGAAAAGCTCGAATATCTGAGCTCTCTGAGGAAAGGTCATCTTCTGATACAACTCAGTCAGAATTTCGAGGTTGAAAGGAGACGCAGAATCGGCATGGGGAATTTGCATCATCTAATCAATGTCTTGGGGCGTAATAAGGAATAGGGTGTCTCCGGATGAGGATACCATGGCTCTCTGTTCGGGAATATAATGGGCTTGGCATTTGAGGGTGAATTCGGGGAAGTGGTGGATCTGGGGAAAAAGGTACAGGGGTAAATTGGACTCCCAGAGTCCAATTTCATCGCTCTAGTCCAGGAACACCTCCCTGAGACATGACTGGAGATCTGAGAAGTCGAAATCGCATATAGTATCTGCGATCAATCTATATTTATCGACCAAGGGGATTTTTTCCAGGTCGACAGGAGGAGGAAGAAAAGGATTCTCTTCTCCTTCCGCTTGTCTTGGCTTTGACACCATTTCTGCAATAGTACCTGCAATAAACATGATGTTAGTGGGGTAGACTGACTATGGATGAAGGTGGCGGAAAAACAATGGAGGCGTAAGAGTAAAATTTTCTGGTGAGATGGACGAATAGCGAATGAAGAGGGAAAACGGTAGTTTTATTTAAAACTGGGGTCAGTTGGACACGGGAAAACGGTCAGCATGAAAACGGGTATGTTATTCAGTAATTAATGGACAACGGGCCACTTGGGGGTGATATGGCAGGTGATGGTGGCCAAAACATACAGATGGTTGACGTGGCTGCTAGGGATTGGAGGTGATTGGAAGTGAAAGTCGCAATAAGGGGTTGGTCATGAGTGAAAAGGGTAAAGGACTGACAGCAGGGACTGACAACAGTTATGGGATGGGACACGACCCCGGGAACAAGTGGGACAAGTGGACTCAGTGGAGGATGACATCCATGAGTGACGGGGCTGTCAGATAGCATGTGGGGGATGGGACTTGAGGACCAATAGGCGGATGCCCCGTATGACCAGGGGCCCGCCAAAGGGAATATCCATTCCGGACCCCCCCCCTCGGTTAAAAGCAGAACACCAGGGGGGTATGAAATCCATTGTGATCCATTGATCTGCGCGCTTGTTTCTTGGCCGCAGATCTTAGCGCACTCCTTAATACTCATTCCGGACCCCCCCTCCATTAAAGGCAGAACGGATGGGGGGGTCCAGAATCCATTATAGATTGTTGATTTAAGTGCTCTATTCTGGGCTGTCTAGATGTGCGCCCATGTTATTACCGATTCCGGACCCCCCCGGTTAAAAGCAGAATGGTCGGGGGGGTCCGGAATGCGCTGTGCACCGTAGATCTTGGTGCCTCGATCAGAACCGTCGGTATGTGCATGGAACATAAGATGGGAGCGGAGAACATATGCGTTGGGTAAAAACTTAGGATAAAAGCATTTTATGGGTTTTTCTTCCACTTTCAAAGAGATACCACCATGGGGCTTCGACCAAACTATCCCCTAGGCTTTTGAGACATTGTGTGGCATTTTTACATCCATCTGGTTTTATTGGAAGGAAAGATAAAACACCTAACCTACATGCTAACCTATCCTCCTAGGAAAATTAACCCTGATTAAACTGTTGGGTTAAGAAATTACTCTACCTAAGGGCTATCTGACCAGGATTAGACAGTCTGGTCAGATTTATTCACTAATCTAACCTAAGGGCTATCTAACCAGGATTAGACAGTCTGGTCAGATTTATTCACTAACCT
>ML810086.1:130477-143233 GCA_009831015.1 Picea engelmannii
TTTTCTTTTCTTTTTCCTTTTTTCTTTTTCAAATTATTTGGCAGAATGACAAAATCATTTGTCAACAAAAACACTATAACAGATAATATATTAGTCACCAGTTGATTCCCATAACTTATGGGGTGATAACAGCGGCTCCACCTGGGGATGGTACTTTCCCTGTGAAGTGCCAAGAATCCTAGTTCTTGTATTCCTGAACATTTCTGCCTTAGCAGTCTTCGTTGGTTTTATTCTTGAAAATGAGACAAATAGTGATCAACAGCTTAGGGCCTTCTCTTTGGGCTTTAACTAACTGACAATTGTTCTTCACTCAGACAGTGCAAGTAAAATGAAAATTAAAACGGTATGTACAATGGATGGTGAACACTTCGAATCTTCTACTGAGGTGGGACATAATGTTTCATCATTCTGCCATTCATAGGTGCTCCTGGAAGATCTGACCCATCGACGTTGTTTAGCAAAAAAACATTGTTTCCCCTGAAAGCTTGGATCATGTATGGTCCTATCCACAGATTGTCGAATTTCCCATGCTTTCCCTTGTCCTCATTCCTGGCATCCCATCTTAATACCAAATCTCCTAGCTTGAAATCATCTTCCTTGGTCCATTTGTCAAAGATCTTTTTGATGTTTCCTTGGACTACTTCAGTCTTGTTGAAAACTTCTTCTCTAGTCTGCTACAAATGGATCATCTGGTTAATCCTTCTCTGTGAGTCATTTGGCTCAGCTTGTACCTCTTGAAGCAACTTCATGACTGGGACTCCTAGAGAAGTGGGGAACACTGCCTCTGTACCATAGACCAGCTGGTATGGTGACATACCAATTGACCTTTTGGTGGTTAGCCTGTCAGCCCATAAAGCAAACACCAACTTATTGTGCCATGATTTCTTGTTTTCCTGCAACGTTTTCTTGATGATATTTACCAAAGTTTTGTTTGAAGATTCCGCCAACCTGTTCCCTTGAGGGTAGTAGTCTATGGAATGCCCCAAACTAATGTGATACTGATTGCAGAAATCTATGAGTTTCTTTGACCGAAAGGCAGCTGCATTGTCAGTAATAATCTTCCTAGGACAACCAAAACGAGACAAAATATTATTTTCAAGAAATTTGATAATTATAGAGTCAGTGGATTGCCTACTTGGTACTTCCTCGATCCATTTGGTAAAATAATCGGTGGCAGTGAGGATCCACCTATGTTGGCCTGAAGACGGGGGGTCTATTTATCCAATAAAATTGAGTCCCCATTGCTGGAAAGGGGCCTCGACTGAGATTGGTTTCAGAGGTAGCGGAAGGAGCTTCCTTTTTCCCTCAAACAGTTGGCATTGGTGACATGATGTTACTTTTTGATGCACATCTGCAAACAGGGTGGGCCAATAGAATCCAGCTCTGAGTATTTTGTTGGCTGTGGCCTTCCAGTTCAAATGGCCACCACATTCACCTGCATAAAAATCTTGCAACACTTTATCAGCTTCATCTTTAAGTAAAGAATTTAACAGAATGCCTGCAGGATCTTTCCAATACAAATTTCCTTCTAGAATACATAATTTCAAATCTTTCAACTTTAAGAATCTAGCTTTAGTTTTAGTCAAACCAGGGGGAGCTTGTAAATTTTGTAAAACGAATATAAGGTCTGCATACCATGGAGAGTTGAGAAATACCTCTCTTACGTTTGGAGTCGCCATCTCACCCTGTTCATCTGCTACATCTAGAAAATTAATGTCAAGAGAATGAAAGTTAGATTCAACCATTAGTTTAGCAAGGCCTTGGCCTTTGATTAGTTTCGTGGGCTTAATCTCTATATCGTACTCTAAAATAACAGCAATCCATTTTCCCCTCCTTCCATCCGGGTTGTCCTGCGTCAAGATGTCTTTTACTACCGCGTTCGGAACATAGGCTATGGTGTGGGAATGGAGAATATAGACCCTGAAGTCTTTTAGGGATTTTACCAAAGAAAAATCTTGTTTCTCCATTATATTATAGTTCAGAGCAGTGTCCCTTAATGATTTTCTAAAGAAAGCTATGGGTTGTTCATACCCTTCACTGTTCTTTTGCAGTAACACCGCTGCTATAGTATGTTCATATGCGAAAGAAAAGAGATAGAAATCTTTAGTAAAATCCGGACTGATCACAACTAGGGCTTCTGTGAGTGCTCGTTTGACTTGTTCAAAAGATTGTCTGGACTCAGAGTCCCATTTTATTTTTACGTCTTTTTTAAGCATGTTTGTAATGTTCTTGAGGAGTTAAGCTAGATTGGGAATGAACCTTCGTAGAAAGTTAATTTTCCCGATAAAATACTGGAGTTCTTTGAGGTTCCTTGGGTGTTCAAGTTTTTGTATGGCCTCAATTCTACTAGGATCTATTTTGATTCCATCTTTGGAAATTATGTGTCCCAGCAGTTTTCCTTCTTCTAACCCAAAAAGACATTTCTTAGGATTTAAAGAAATCCCAAACTTTCTACATTTTTCGAAAACTCGTCTGAGGTGTCTTAGGTGTTCATCATCAGACTGGGAAAACACAGTCACATCGTCTAAATAGACGATAATAAACTTACCTGATTCTTCCACGAAAGCGATATCCATCGCCCTCTGGAATGTGGCTCCTGTGTTCATCAGACCAAAAGTCATTTTCACATACATGAAAGTGCCCCATGGTGTGGTGAAGGCGGTTTTTTCTTGGTCGTCCAAGTGAACTAAGACCTGATTGTAACCAGAGAAACCATCTAGTAGAGAAATTTGTTTGGACCCAACCACTCTTTGCAGGATGTGGTCCATCTTTGGCAAGGGGTAATTATCCTTCAGGGAGTCTTTATTTAGATTTCGGAAATCTATGCAGAGTCTGATTTCCCTGGTTTTCTTACATGTAGGGACTAGATTAGAGACCCACTTGGAAAAACGTAAAGAAACTATGATCTTAGCATCATACATTTTCTTGATTTCCTTTTCTACCAGAGGAAGCAACTTGGGATTTATCCTCCTAAGTTTCTGCCTAAACGGTTTTTGGTCTTCCTTTATGGGAATCCTATGTTGTATTATGCTTGTATCATAGGATTTCAAGTCCTCATAGCCCCAGGCAAAAACATCTGAATATTCTTTGAACAGCTCAATGTATTTGAGCTTTTGTTCTGGGGGTAAAGATTTGGATAGTTTGATCATCCTAGGTTTCTCTTCAGTCCCTATATTACAGTCTTCTACCTCTTGTCCATGGGCTTCTATTTTTGTTTTTTTGGCTACATCGTTACTGTCAAATAAGTCTTCTAAAGGAACAAGACCTCTAGGCAAAACATTGCTTTTCAACTGTAAAATATCAACATCCATTTCGTCATCTCCTAATTCTACTAAATCTACAGTATTTACGCTATCAACTTCAAAATCGGAATTATTTACATTTTCATTTTCATTTTCTAAATCTATATTCATACATTCAAAATCGTTCTTACATTGCAAAAAATCCTCGATCTGGTCATCATTGCCAAAAACCTGCCAATACCTGATATTGTCAGGAATTGTCGGTCTACATTTCACCTCAACTGTATATGGGCGAGTTGGGTGGAAAGGAATCTTACAGTTGGCCGCTGACGTAGCTAATCTGTTTGCCAGAATATTTTTTCCCCTCGGCATTACCTGCAAGTCAACTTCAATAAAACACCTCAAGGCATCAAGAACAACATTCTTGTAGGCTCTAAGGAGTGGATGTTTAGTAGCGTACTCACCTTTGATTTGCTTGATTATTAATTCAGAGTCACCCCTTACCATTATCTGCTTAGCACCAACTTTTTTCAACAGCTTCAGACCGAGCATCAAAGCTTCATACTCGACAACATTGTTAGTACACTGGAAATTTAATTTGTAGGAATGATTTTCTGAATACCTGTTTCTGTGATTATGCAGCCAGACTCCAGCTCCTGCTCCTTCTTTACTTACGATGCTATCAAAATCCATACTCTAGAAATCAGCAGGTAATTCTTCAGTTATCTCGTTCTTCCTCTTTGCCACCTCAATGTTTTCTGGGTCTTCATCTTGACTAGATGTATCTTCCATCAACTGAGTATCTTGCTCCTCCGTGTCACCATCATTGTACAACATGAACGAATCTAAATCGGAATGCGCAGAGTGAAGGGGGTAATTGTGCAGTTTTTCTTGACTACTGACCATGTACTTCATCAGTGTTTCTCTGTATAACCTCCTATGTTACCCAAACACTGGGATAGTGGCATAGGACATATCCAACTGTAGGGTTCCTTTCATCTTAGGCCCCCAAGACCGGGATAGCAACATTCCATACTTTGGCGGGATATCTGCAACCACCACATCCATTACCATGCTCTTCGAAGGAATCTGAACCAAGGTGATGCATAGGTCTTTGATCAAACCAATACATTTAACTTTGCTAGAGTCGAATGAGTGTAGATCCGTGTATGGTCTGGTGACCTCCAGTCCCAGTTTTTCCATTACTACTTTGGGCATCATATTATGACAAGCACCTGAGTCGAGCATAGCGTTATGAAAAATCAAGTCGTGTATGTTTAAACTGATGTAAAAGGGAGCGACCTCACCAGTATCATCTCGACCATCTACTTCCGGTCCAAAAATAAGTTCGGGATGATCATCAACAAGGTTCACAGTGTATGAATGATTTACTGATCCAATGGTTAAGGCCTTCGTGCCTATGTCAGGTTCAATGGTCAGTGATTTAATTACATGTGAGTGATACCCCTCTTTGTTCATCAACTCTGTAAGTGGGATGGGAATTTTTATTTTGGCCAATTCCCCCTCAAGGCTGAAAGGTGTATGGGTTCTTCCTTGGTTAATCATTTCTGGTTTGTCCACTGTGCTTTTCTGGCTAGAAGTACTTGGTGGTTCAATAGGTGAAACCTCAGGCTATGATGGCCTTTTTAGAATGGTGATGTTTTTCTTCACGGGAGTTTTGGCCTTACTCTTCTCAAGGATCTTTTCAGCAGTAGTCTTTTCAGAATTCTTCTCTGCCGCTTGCTCGGGGGTCTTCTCAGTCTCAGCTACCTTCTGTGTTTCAGTCGTCTTTTTGGGAGAACTCCCTTCTGTCTTCTTGCTCCGCAGATTGTATTGCCGGTGTACCTCCAGAATAACATTCTCAAAGGCCTGTTGTTCTGCATCTTCGGCTTCTTCACTTACCTTTGTTTGATTTAGTAGAAAAAGTTCATGCTCTTCTTGAGTAAGGAAAATAGCCTCGTTGTCGTGAATGCCCATGAGGTTGATGTGAGTGTCCTCCAATTCCTGAATCACTTCTCCCCCTTCGTCAGCATAGTTTTCCTGTAGAGGAGGTCTGATTTGCTGATCTAGACCCCTCTGTTCTCTTTGGTCCCTAGGGTCTCTCTGTCTGATCTGAGGAGGGTTTCTCCGGAAGTTAGGATTTCATACTTGGGGAGCTGGTGGATCATCTCTCGGAGGATTTCTTTCTGTCATAGTAAGTTTTTCCATCATTCTTTCCAATACTCTAGCCAAAGAATCCAATTTGGAATCTGTGGTCGACGTGGAAGGTTCTTCTTTGATCATGACTCTTATTTCCATCCTCTGACGTGCTCTTTTCGCCAATAGATTGGCCTCCACACTAATAGCACTTTTATGCATGTCCTCCAGAGTTGTAGAATTTATTTCTCTTAGCTGGTATGACATGTCGGCATCAAATCCATCAGGGAATTTAATCAATGCCAAGCCCTGTGGAGGTTTGATTTCAGTTGGGATTGTATTGTATAATTTTTTCAAATGGGTGTAGTAATCTTGTACCGTCTCACCTTGATTTCTTCTTATATTCTCGTATTCTGACAGTATTTGGAGAGGGTTTTTCTTTACCTCCCATCTGTCAAGAAAACTTATTTGGAACGTGGCAAGGTCAGGGATTGAGGCGGCAGGTAAATCTTTGAACCATTTCTTGACGTCACCTATCAAACTCTGTGCAAACAATCTCATTTGGACGTCAGCTTCATCAACTTCTTGTAAGTCAAAATAATCATTCATTTTGTCCACATGTTGTTGGGCGTTTAAAGGTCCAGTTGCATTGAATTGTGGAAGTCTTGTTTGGTAGTCTTGGGGCATGGCATGTAGTGGTGCAGCCAACACCAAAGGGGAATATTGAGCTGCCATGATGGGTGGAGGAGGTGGGATGACAACCTGGGTGGTCGGCGAAGTAGTGACAGAAGACGAGGACGAGGAGGGACTGGATTTTGCTGAAGTAGTGATTTGTAGTTTAGTTGTGGGAGACAAAACTTCGGGAGTTCGGGGTTGCAAGATGGTTGGGTCAAAAATTATTTCAATGAAAAAACTACCTGACTTAGACCTAAACAGGCTCTGACCAGAACAAGTGTCGATATTGGGGTTTTTAGAAGAGACAAGTTTTCCTGAAAAAGAAGGGGACTTATGAATGGGAAAATGACTCACTGAACTGGTAACTAAGGTCTTTCGCCTGAGCATCTTTTCAGGCTTATCTATCACTATCGAGGGTTCTGGGTCTGGATGAGATCGAGTATGAACTTTCTTGGGAGCCAGAACTCTTTTTTAGGTTTTTAATATATATATATATATATATATATATTAATTTGTGAGTCTAAAAATAATATATACAAATTTTATTCAACCTCTAAACATTACTTTCTTCGCAAATTTTAACGTTCTTTTTAGGGGAACGAAAATGTGAAATTATCAATTTTTAGTTCTTCCCCAGTGGAGTCGCCATTTATGTTAGCACTTGGTAAATTTCCTAGAGGTTGAAAAAGAAGAAATCTACAAAGATAACTTTATCCAACCGCTTTTAAAGCTGGGATCTAGCCCTTCCAGCTTCAGAGAAGGATGTCTCTATATGATTTAGCTTTGTTTATAATTTAGATGTTAGGCTAGTTATAAGAATAGATAGGTTTGGTTGTAAAAGTGTTTTTGAATTGGTTGAGACAGTCTACACATCCATTGGGCTATGGGGTCTGTATTTAATTAAATATGAAATACCACCAGTAACGAGAAAAGAAAACTTCCATAGGGCGAGATAATGTACTCACTGGATCTTTTAGTAATTTAAATGATGGACAGAAGAAAATATGAGAAGATACTTTCAACTAACAAGCAATTAAGAATTTCTTAATTGAAAACATCAGAAGATAAACATTAAAATCTTCAGAGTCGGAAACATGGTATCTAAGAGAAATCCTACAACATACGTTACCCTTAAAGATTAGTTTCAGAAAGCAATATGATCACAAAGTAAGAATAACATTCGACTTAGAGAATATACATCACCAGTGAACACATGCAAGAATCCTGTAAAAGTGCTTCCTTTTCATTAATGGCAGATCTCTTAAAAAATGGTACAGTCTGATAGCGTCAGGGTGTAAATATCAACAACCCTCAATACTTCGAAAGGTGAAGTATTTATAATTCAAATTACAAATGTTCTTGTCATAACTGATCAAGACGTGCTCATTCTATTTTTAATCTAACTAATTTAAATAATCAAAACTGCTTGATGACTTGGTACAACTGCATGCGGAATTTCAGGGTAGGCCGTTGGCGAGGTTCGCAACCTCTTCTGACTGGACGGGTGACTGGACCTAGACAACTCATTTTCTAATCGAGCAGATCATAGAGTTCCTCCCATCTGATATGACTCGGCACAGTGACTTTGAGCAGTCTCCGATACACTTCGTCCATTTCCGTATACTTAGCGAATGTGGGCTTAGTGAGGAATATGTATCGGATCTCGTGTTGGATACTAATGTCCAATTGAAGGGCATCTAGGAAAGATTTGCCAGTGATGCTCCCTTGTATGCCTGCAAACTTTGAACTGTCCTTGGACACCTCATCCAATCTCTTTTTGTAATCTGGGAGTGTCATCAGTTTGTCATTTATAACCTTCAAATCGGGGAGACCCTTTTTCTGGAGCGCATCGATCTTGCTGAAGAATTTCTGTACTCCCTGGTCCATGATCTGAACCTTTTCTTCCAGTTGAAGCATTAGACTTCTTTTGGTCAAAACTCTTTTGACCTCTAGGATGGTCTCTGTTCTGTCTTCGATCTTCAACTCTTCTAATTCTTCTCTGGTCTTAGAATTGAGAAATTTGATGATATCATTCACCTGAGTTGGTCTATCTCCCAATTCTATTATGATATTCTAAATAGCTTGTTTACTTCTCTGGACCAACTCGTTCTTCTCAAACATGATTTGGATCATGGGCCAGATCTCATTTATGGACTTTGTGATGTCTGTCCATACATTTTCTTTGACCTCAGCCAAAGTCTTTCCTGCCATGGTTTGGTTTTGGAGCTGTTGTAGTTCCTTCCTGAGCTGCTCAGTTACCTGCTTTTCTTTGGATAGACTGGTTTGGAAAGAAGTTTTGAGTTCCTGGAGGTTCTCAACTTCTTTCTTCAGCCTGTTGATTTCTGTCTCTTGCAGGTTCATCTTCTCCATGGATTTGGCGAGGTCAGTTGTCTCCTCTTGTGGTGTCACTGGTGTTGCAGATGGAATTGTTGTTACTGCTGCTGTGCTCAATCCTGCAATTGGGATAGCACTCAATGGAATGCCTTCCATTGGATTCAGCTGCTCTTTCTCCTTCAATAATCTCTCCATCTCAGCTTCCATTTCTTTGAGCTGAGAATTCTGCTCCATGAGCAGGTTCAACATCTCGTCCTTCTCGCCTTCTTTCTCTGCTATCTCTTTTGCCTGCGAGTCTTCTGTAGGGGGAAGCTTCAACTGTTTTCTCAAGTTGGCGATATCTTCATTCTTCTTCTTTATCATCTCTTCTGCAACCTTGATGTTGGAGGGATCATATCCAATCTTGAGGACCAGCTCCTCCAAAGTTTTAATTCTGTTGTCTTTAGCAGAGGATGAAATCTTCTCCAGCTTGAGCTGCGTTTGGGCGTTGTTGAGTGACACTTGCAATTTTCCAGCTGAAGCAGAAGCATGCGCCAATGTGTGAAAAGCCATCTCTCTTGTCTGTTTGTGCAAATCCATCTGATCAGCTGGGTGCACGTCCTTCGTTTGGAACTCGAAGGTGGCTCTCTTGTAGTCTGTGACTACTTTGGGATCTGGTACCTATGCCTGTAGAAAGGCCATGTACATCCTGCCTCTTTCTGTGTCGAATGCAGAGAGCAGCCTATGCTGCGCAGTGGACGACTGCTTTCGAAACTGAGCGTAAGTACTGCTGGTAAAGGTCTGATTTCTTTTCTTGATCAGCTCGTACTTCTCGAAAATGCCCATCTTGGGACCAGTCTTGCCTTGCTAAGTGTCCACTAGAGAATCTGTGGACTTCTTTGGCACTTTTGTGGTAATTTCCTTATACTGGCTTGAGCCGAAAGGTGGAATGACCGGCTTGGTTACTGTGGTAGACGGAACTTGTAATGCTCCAGTTGGACTGGGAACTGTGGTTGTCTTGGGCCTTTTTGTGTGCAAATTGAACTCTTTAGAAGACACCTCCGTGACAGGTGAAGATGAATCCTGTCGAGGCCTCTTTTCTTTAGGGACCTTTGGTGTAGTAGTTTGTGTTACAGTGGCCGGGGAACCTATTGTTCTGCTTCGATCAATGTGTCAAGTACCCACACTATCTGATTGGAAAATTTTTCGATCTCAGGCTTGGACTCATGCACATACGGGATGTTTTTATTTTTCACCCGCATTTCTGAAATGATCCCGCATGGATCATAGTGCCATGGGAAACTCATAAACAATTTCATCTCACTCAACATTCTATCAGCTTCTTCCCCGACGCCTCGACTGTTGCAGATGAAGGAGCCAATTTGCCCCTTGATTCGAAGCTGTTGTTTCTTCTTCAGTGATACAAAATGAATCTCATCAGAATTCATGATCTCTCTAATATACTCTAATGCAAAGATTCTTACCGACACATACTTTGGTAGCTTGTAAGGTGCCAATTCACACCCAAAAACTCAGATCTCAGTGTGGTTTTGATAAAGGTACCAGTCCCCTGTCTTTGCATTGTCCGAGAGATGAAGAATTCTCTGGACTTCATCATTAATTCGTGGCTCGGGCCTGCCACTCAACATTCTTACCACCGGGTGATAGAAAATATCTATGAAAGCCTTGAAGCTATACTCTGTGGAGTTATGCTTCAGCAAAGAAGTCCATGCTGTGACTGGCTGAGGTCTTCCATCTGCGTCCATCTTTTGCATGGAAAAACTAAATTTGTCTGCTTGAAAATAAACAAACATATATGCCAATATAGAAGAATATATGAACATACCCTCCATGCCAAAATTCACGAACTGTTCGTGAATGTTGTCGGCCAAGAAGGTGCTGAAATCAAACTGAGTGGTGGGCTTTTCATCATTGGAGAAAATAGATAGAAAACCCAGAATGGGATCATCTACCCATTTGTCGGAATAGTATCCTAGCAGAGCGCAAAGGGAGGAAATGACTTGGCTTCCTTTGGTGGAGAACATGGATGATGGGTAAGGGGGATTTGTGGAAGGGAATTGAGCAGAGGTGGGAAGGAAAAGCTCGAATATCTAAGCTCTCTGAGGAAAGGTCATCTTCTGATACAACTCAGTCAGAATTTTGAGGTTGAAAGGAGACGCAGAATCGGCATGGGGAATTTGCATCATTTGGTCAATGTCTTGGGGCATAATAAGGAACAGGGTGTCTCCGAATGAGGATACCACGGCTCTCTGTTCGGGAATATAATGGGCTTGGCATTTGAGGGCGAATTCGAGGAAGTGGTGGATCTGGGGAAAAAGGTACAGGGGTAAATTGGACTCCGAGAGTCCAATTTCATCGCTCTGGTCCAGGAACACCTCCCTGAGCCATGACTGGAGATCTAAGAAGTCGAAATCGCATATAGTATCTGCGATCAATCTATCTTTATCGACCAAGGGGATTTTTTCCAGGTCGACAGGAGGAGGAAGAAAATGATTCTCTTCTCCTTCCGCTTGTCTTGGCTTTAACACCATTTCTGCAACAGTACCTGCAATAAACACGATGTTAGTGGGGTAGAATGATTGTGGATGAAGGTGGCGGAAAAACAATGGAGGCGTAAGAGTAAAATTTTCTGGTGAGATGGACGAATCGTGAATGAAGAGGGAAAACGATAGTTTTATTTAAAACTGGGGCCGGTTGGATGCGGGAAAACGGTCAGCATGACAACGGGTATGTTATCCAGTAATTAATGGACAACGGGCCACTTGGGGGTGATATGGCAGGTGACGGTGGCCAAAACATACGGATGGTTGACGTGGCTGCTAGGGATTGGAGGTGATTGGAAGTGAAAGTCGCAATAAGGAGTTGGTCATGAGTGAAAAGGGTAAAGGACTAACAGCAGGGACTGACAACAGTTATGGGATGGGACACGACCCCGGGAACAAGTGGGACAAGTGGACTCAGTGGAGGATGACGTCCATGAGTGACGGGGCTGTCAGATAGCATGTGGGGGATGGGACTTGAGGACCAATAGGCTGACGCCACGTATGACCAGGGGCCCGCCGAAGGGAATATCCATTCCGGACACCCCCCCCCCTCGGTTAAAAGAAGAACACCAGGGGGGTCCGAAATCCATTGTGATACATTGATCTACGCGCTTGTTTCCTGGTCGCAGATCTTAGCACGCTCCTTAATACTCATTCCGGACCCCCCCCCCCCTCCATTAAAGGCAGAACGGATGGGGGGGTCCGGAATCCATTGTAGACCGTTGATTTAAGCGCTCTATTCTGGGCCGTCTAGATGTGCGCCCATGTTATTACCGATTCCGGACCCCCCCCACCCCCCCTGGTTAAAATCAGAATGGTCGGGGGGGTCTGGAATGTGCTGTGCACCGCAGATCTTGGTGCCTCGATCAGAACCGTCGGGATGTGCAGGGAACATAAGCTGGGAGAGGAGAACATATGCATTGGGGAAAAAATTAGGATAAAATCATTTTATGGGTTTTTCTTCCACTTTCAAAGAGATACCACCATGGGGCTTCGACCAAACTATCCCCTAGGCTTTTGAGACATTGTGTGGCATTTTTACATCCAGTTGGTTTTATTGGAAGGAAAGATAAAACACCTAACCTACATGATAACCTATCCTCCTAGGACAATTAACCCAGATTAAACTGTTGGGTTAAGAAATTACTCTACCTAAGGGCTATCTGACCAGGATTAGACAGTCTGGTCAGATTTATTCACTAATCTAACCTAAGGGCTATCTGACCAGGATTAGACAGTCTGGTTAGATTTATTCACTAATCTAACCTAAGGGCTATCTGACCAGGATTAGACAATCTGGTCAGATTTATTCACTAACCTATCAACATTAAAATTAAAAAGAACTTGGCCATGCTTGAAAGGTATGGCCAAGTTACTCTTATTGCATGGGGCTTTTATTTCAATTCTTTTATGCCCTCTTTTCTTTTTCTTTTTCTTTTTTCTTTTTTGTTTTTTGTTTTCTTTTTCCTTTTTTCTTTTTCAAATTATTTTCCAGAATGACAAAATCATTTGTCAACAAAAACACTAGAACAGATAATATATCAGTCACCAGTTGATTCCCATAACTTATGGGGTGATAACACCACGTCACTCTGGGAGATTTCCCTTCAGGATTTTTAACACAGATCGAGTTCACAAACCACTGAAGTATCAAAGCACTGAAGTAATGAATATTACAAAAAGTAAAAAGTGTTTTAAAGAGTTAATAAAACATTTAATAACTTAGGTTAATCATGATTAAGTATTTAATCACTCCGCAATTTCATACTTCGAGAGATTTCTATCATGCTACATCCAAAACTCCCGAACGTCGAACCACCGAAGTA
>ML810086.1:149094-162580 GCA_009831015.1 Picea engelmannii
TAAAAAGTGTTTTAAAGAGTTAATAAAACATTTAATAACTTAGGTTAATCATGATTAAGTATTTAATCACTCCGCAATTTCATACTTCGAGAGATTTCTATCATGCTACATCCAAAACTCCCGAACGTCGAACCACCGAAGTACTTAAGGCTAACTCAATGTTTAAAACATGATTAATTAAAACATAAAAGTGATTAATAAGAGATTAACGTCTTTGTGAATTCGGCCTTCGGGAGATTTTTGCCCTCTCGCATCCAAAAATTCTGAATGTCGAACCGTCGAAGTATTAATGGCATCTATAATTGATTAAGGTTAATGATTTCAATAAATATTGTGGATCACCAGCTAATAAATTCCATTAAGTTTTTAATAAATTCTTCAAAGACTGATAGACTTTCTGGATAAAGCTCTTCGAATTTGAAAATAATTTTACCATTTGCAATTAAGAGTTTTTCATTAAGTGAAGAGCTTACAGACTTCTCTTGTTACAAGCACACTGATTGTTTTTCCTTAAGGATTATGGCACCACGAAAAGTTGCAAGGAAGCTTGATGGATAAGATTTTAGAATCTAGCAGAATGCTAAACCTGTTTGAAAGCTTGATAAAATAGGAAAGGGACCAAATATGGCAGGGAAGGGCTAAATATGGCAGGAACGCCAAGCTGATCTAGTCTGAGGTATAGTGTATTGTGAGTTCTTGATATCAATGGTTGGGAGTGGTTGCAGGGGGCGAAGTTGTGTGGGGTTTAATTTCGAATGGAATTCCCACAATTTAAACCATGGTTTTCTCTCAAAACCTCAAAGGCAGGTTACCTCAAAAACCACTTCCTCGCGCCCCCACAAAATAGAAAAGTATAAAGGGACTTTAGGTCATTTATTTTATTTTATTTGATGTTAGACCATTAGAATCATGAATCAACACTTGTCCTCCACCCACTCTACCTTTCACCCTCCAGCCTGTCACACCCTACACGTCACTTGGCCTGTCTATCCCTACCACCTACATTCTTGCATCCACTCATCCCACCTCTTTATTGGACACTTGTCCCAACATCATCATATTTTTGAACAGTTACTCTTCCTCGTAACTGTTAGCCATACCATAACGAGTCATCGCTGAGCTACTTGTCAAATTACCACCCCCATATCTTCAACTGCAATTCTTTATCCTAATAAAAACATTCGAAGGGACAGATGGCAAAAAAATCAGATGGCAAAGAAAGTAAGCCAATTATTGTGGTGGCCTTAATGGACATGTTTACCTAGTTCAAAGAACAAAGGAAAATGAGTGCATCTGCAAGAAAATGACGAGATAGATGAAACGCCATCAAAACTCAACAATATTTTCATGTTGTTATTTCATTCAGATTGTATTCTATTTTTAGGAAGATATTGTGGGAAGTCCAACGGTTTTCAGTTGTGACAATTTTTGTATAAATAGATAGATTTTAGATCTATTCAAGTCTGCTTCTTGTCGAATGTAAAAGATAATTTTTTTTTGAATATCAATACAAGTGCAGACAAAGAAACTAAGTTTCGTTCAATTTGAGTTATGTGTTTCCTCTGTGTCTACATCTCTCTGAATTTATTTTTTTAGTTCTTGAAGAGTGAATGATTACAATTTAGTATTACATCTATTGTGATCATAATATATCATAAGTTCATTCAGTAACAAATTTTCCTCCGTTATTACTGTGAGTAAAACAAGACATGTGACCTGTGTGAATTACCGCATTTTTATCTCCTCTCAAGGGTGCATCTTCTACTTTTCCTCTACTGCTACAAGGTGAGACTTATCTGTAATTGATACTTGACTTTGTTTAACAGTTTTGTAAATCATTTATACATAATTTGACATTATAATTGTGACTCAGATAACATGATACAACCTTTCTATTGTCTTATCATTAATTTCATTTAAAGATTATTTCTCAGAAAACTGAAGGTAAAAAAAAAAAATCATAAAACATTTCATTTAAAACCTTTAATGCCTAACATTATTCTTTGAGCCTTAGAATCAATATTAGGAACAACATCTTTTTGGCGCCATTGTCGAGGATGGAGAAACGAAATCATTTTTCCCTGGGAGAACGACAAAGTTAAACTTTGTTCTTTCAGGGTGAACAAAGATTGAATATGTGTAAAGTTTCATTTTTTCACCTAGAGACTCCATTGTAGGAAAAATTGGCCTTCGGTCGAAAGAATACTAGGAAAAACCCAGACAAAAAGTAGACTACACAAGTTTCGGATCCCGAAAAATTGTTAAAACTGAAGGGATATCTCAGATAAACTGATATGGATTCGGCACAAAATGAGAGGGGAGATATAATAAAGTAATGTATAGAGATATCTCAGATATACAATAATATAAAATAAATTTATCAAAGATGCAACCATAAACACAGAGATACAGTAATACCCAATTTTCTATTAATGAGCGAAAATGTACAAAGACTGTAAAAATACAGAGTGAAAGACTATTAGAATGGTGGCAACTTATCTCTGAGAAGAGATGTGTCCACTACTCGCATTCATAAGAAAATAATTTTACAATGAGGCTCCAAAGGCCTTTTTATCATAAATAAAATAAAAAACCCTAACCTCGGAAGATGAAAATCCAATAGTTTTGTGGACCCCATTTTGGGTAGTTTGGTGTATCAACTTCCCGAGGGCGTAACTTTGGCATACGATCTCCGTTTGGGGCGCACGATATCTCGTTGGAAAGGTATCGTCAAGGAGATTAATTTAGGGGGATCAATCAGAACCTTTGGATACATTTGAGAAGCTATATACCAAAAAACCTTCATTTAGGCCCTCAAAATGGCCCCAAAAGTTAAAAACTGCTAAAAATAGTAAATTACCAAAATTGCCAGAAAACTATTTTGAGCCAGTTGGAAAAGGTGGGTGGCCATTGATGTCCACCTAGATAAATACTCCCTCCTTAGGAAGCAATGGTCTCCATTGCATTGAGTTCCCTGGGGAGAGGGAAAAGTGTTTGTTGAATCTGCATCTTGATGAGTTGCTTGCCTTGTTCGAGAAGTTGCGCTGCTTAGATTGATGAAGGTTGTCACGAACATGTGGTTGGAAGGGTTGGAACTTTTTAACTAGTCTGGCTACATGATATTCCTGTGTGCAAAAGGAATATTTACACTTTGTTTCAATCTTGTTCGATTTGATTTTGTTAGATAGAAGGTGCTTGGGCCGAGGCTGTAATGGTTGTAGTATACTTATGTTCACCTTTTGAACAGATTGTGAAGAAGCTGAATTTTGTAGTATGAGATACTACCTTGCGGCACTGTTTAGGTGGAATAGTAGTCAAAACTACCTTTTTTATTTTGTATAGATGACCCCCCAGAGAAACAAATACACTGCGGGGTCGAGACTCATAAATAACATGGAAATTCCACATATATGGTTGGCCCAAGAGAACATCATAGACATCTAGTGGGGAAACATCACATAATACATTATCCTTGAAGGGATGGATGTCATGTAAAAATCGACACTGTTGGCTAACACAAAGATATCGTCCCTAGCGAAGTCACCCGATGTTGTATGGTTGCGGGTGTGGTTTTGTCGACAATCCCAACTGTTTGACGACCTCTGCTGAGATGAGGTTCTTATGGCTTCTGCTATCAACAATAAAATGTAGTGGGGTCCCCTTCGCCCACATCTAAGAATGAAAAAGGTTCTCCCCTTCTTCAGGATATGTCAGTTCTTCTGGTTGAATTATTGCGGTCGTGACAATAGCAATGGGGTCTGCGTCGATGATCTATCGTTTACCATTATTTTCATAATCAGATTCTGAATCAGGGTTTGGATCCTTGTCTTTGATATCGACCACCAATGATTGTTTTGAGAGACATTCCTCGGTGTTGTACCAGGGGATTTTGTGGAAATCACACCATTTTACGGTGTCCTTCTTTGTCTTCCAATGACCCTTCTTTTCCTGTGGCTTGGACTAGTTTTTTGGAGACTGTTTGTTAGGGCCATATTTATCATACTTTGGTTGTTGCATATTTGCAGACCCAAACTCCCATTTGTTCTAGTGTTTAAATTTTTGCTCGATTTTAACAACATATCGATAAGAAGAACCGAGTGATGAGATGTCCTGAAAATCCATTTCAGTTTGGATGTATCTGTGTAGAGCCCCACAATATTTCATAACCAAATGTCGTTCAGAGTCTTTGATACCCAGCTTGGTGTGAAAGGAATGGAAGGTATTAGTGAACTATGGAACTTCTTGGCCCCTCTCTTGCCGCAGTGTGGTCCATCTCATGTTCCGGTCCTCATAGTTTCCAACAGGGTAATATTGTTCCTTTACTGCATCCACAAAAAATTCCCAAGTGGGCTCGGCCCGACTCCTCTGTGGAAATTTTCTCCCAGTAATTTTCCCACCAATTTTTTACATGGGGAATAGATTTAAGGAGTGTGAAGGTGATCTTTTCCCTGTCGGAAAAATTATGAACAGAGAAATAACCTTATAACAAATTTAACCATTTGTCTAGGGCATCCGCATCTATCTAACCTTCAAATACAGGAATATAAAAATTAACTTGTACCTTGAAAGGAGAGGTTCTTCCAAAGTGGTTGTTTGATGAAGATGTTCCTTTTTCTATCGATAGGTGTTAAAGGATGTGGGAAAAATTCTCCATCATTTCATCCCTATGTCACGTGAGAGCTTGCTCAAGCAACATATTGATAGAATCGCCTGCTCTGTCATTTTTATTTTCTTCCGCCATGGAGGATTTTTTGGGCATGTGAGAGCGATTGTATTCAAGAGAGACAAGCTCGAGACCCAACTTGATATACTCGGACCTCGTCGGGGACATGCACTAAAAACACAATCAAGAGCAACCTGCTCTGATACCACTGATCCAGATTATTTTTGGCACGAAATGAGAGTGGAGATATAATAAAGAAATGTATACAGATATCTGAGATATCCAATAATATACCATAAATTTATCAAAGATGCAACCTTAAACACAAAGATACAATAATACCCAATTTTCTATTAATGAGCGAAAATGAACAAATGTTGTAAAAATACAGAGTGAAAGACTCACTAGAATGGTGGCAGCTTATCTCTGAGAAGAGATGTGTTCTATACTCGCATTCTCCAGAAGATGAGTTTAAAATGAGGCTCCAAAGGCCTTTTTATCATAAATAAAATACAAAACCCTAACCCCTAAAGATGAAAAGGCAACAGTTTTGTGGACCCCATTTTGTGTAGTCTGGTGTATCAACTTCCAGGGGGTGTAACTTTGGAATACGATCTTCATTTGGGGCGCACGATAGCTCATTAGAAAGGTATCGCCGAGGAGATTCATTTATGAGGATAAATAAGAGACTTTGACAATTATTGAGAATATCTATCCCAAAAAGCATTCATTTAGGCCCTCAAAATGGCCCCGGAAGTGAAAAACTGCTAAGAATAGTAAATTACCAAAATTGACAGAAAATTGTTTTGAGCTAGTTGGAAAAGGTGTGTTTCCACCAATATACACCTGGATCAATCCTCCCTCCTTAGGAAGAAATGGTATCCATTGCGTTGAGAGCCTGGGGGAGAGGGAAAAGCGTTTGCTGAATCTATATCTTGATGAGTTGCTTGCCTTGTTGGAGAAGTTGCGTTGCTTAGATTGTTGAAGGTTGTCACGGACATGTGGTTGGAATGGTTGGACATTTTTAACCAGTCTAGCTACATGAGATTCCTGTGTCCAAAAATAATCTTTACACTTTGATGCAATCTTTTTGATCTGCTTCTGTTGGATAGAAGGTGCTTGGGCTGAGGTTGTAGTGGTTGTAGGATCGTTATGTTCACCTTTTGAATAGATTGTGAAGAAGCTAAAAAATTTAGTATGAGATTCTACCTTGTGGCAATGTTTAGGTGGAACAGTAGTCAGAACTACCTATGGTATTTTGTAGAGATGACCCCCCAGAGAAATAATAACACTGCAGGGTCAAGACTCATAAACAACATGGCACTTCAACCTATATGGTTGGCCCAAGAGAAAATCACAGACCTCCAGTGGGGAAACATCACATAATACATCATCCTTGAAGGGATGGATGTCGTATGAAAATCGACACTATAGCATGACACAAAGATATCATCCCTAGCAAAGCCACCCGATGTTGTACGGTTGCGGGTGTGGAGTTGTCGACAATCCCAACTGTTTGACGACCTATGCTGAGATGAGGTTCTTCTGGCTTCTGCTATCAACAATAAAATGCAGCGGGATCCCCTTCACCCACATATGTGAATGAAAAAATCTCTCTCCCTCTTCAGGGTCTGTTGGTTCTTCTGGTTGAATTTTTGCAGTCACGACAATATCAGTGTGGTTTGTGTCGATGATCTATCTTTTACCAGTATTTTCAGAATCAGATTCTAAATTAGGGTTCAAATCCTTGTCTTTGATATCGACCACCAATTAATGTTTTGAGCGACATTCCTCGGTGTTGTACGAGGGGCTTTTGTTTTCCAATGTCCTTCTTTGTCTTGCCATGACCCTTCTTTTCTTGTGGCTTGGACTGATTTTCGGGAGACTATTTGCTAGGGCCGTCTTTATCATACTTTGGTTTTTACAGATTTTCATACCCAAACTCTCGTTTGTTTTGGTGCTTAAATTTCTGCTCCATTTTAACAACATATCGATAAGAAGCACCGAGTGATGAGATGTCCAAAAAATCCATTTCAGTTTGGATGTATCTGTGTAGATTCACATAGTATTTTAGAACCAAATGTCATTTAGAGTCTTTGATACCCAGCTTGGTGTGCAATGTATGGAAGGTATTGGTAAAATCCAGAACTTCTTGGCCCCTCTCTTGCCGTAGTGTGGTCCATCCCATGTATTGGTCCTCATAGTTGCCAACAGGGTAATACTTTTCCTTTACCACATCCGCAAAAAATTCCCAAGTGGGCTTGACCCCATATATTCCAGACTACTTTGTGGATCTTTTCTTCCAGTAAATTTCCCACCAATGTTTGACATGGTGGAGATATTTAAGGAGTGTGAAGCTGATCTTTTCCCTATCGGAAAAATTATGAACAGAGAAATAACCTTCTAACAGATTTAGCCATTTGTCTAGGACATTCGCATCTATATGGCCTCCAAATACGGGAATATCAAAATTAACTTGTACCCTGAAAGGAGAGGTGCTTCCAAAGTGGTTTTTTTTATGAATATGCACCTTTTTCTATCGACAGGCGTTGAAGGATATGGGAAAAATTCTCCATCATTTCGTCCCTCTGTCGCGTGAGAGCTTTCTCAAGCAACAGATTGATAAAATAGTCTTCTCCATCATTTTTATTTTTTTACAACATGGAGTGTTTCTTGGGAGTGAGAGAGCGATTGTATTCAAGAGAGACAAGCTCGAGACCCAACTTGCTATACTCGGACCTCGTCGGGGACATGCACTAAAAAAATGATCAAGAGCAGCCTGCTCTAATACCACTGATCCAGATTATTTTCAGCACTAAATGAGAGCAGACATATAATAAAGAAATGTATAGAGATATATCATATATCCAATAATATAGAAGAAATGTATCAGAGATGCAACCATAAACACAGAGATACAATAATTCCCAATTTTCTATTAATAAGTGAAAATGTACAAAGGCTATAAAAATATAGAGTGAAAGACTTGCTAGAATGGTGGAAGCTTATATCTGAGAAGAGATGTGTTTGCTACTCGCACTCACAAGAAGATGATTTTATAATGAAGCTCCAAAGGAATTTTTATCATAAATAAAATCCAAAACCCTAACCTGGGAAGATGAAAAGCCAACAGTTTTGTGGACCCCGTTTTGGGTAGTTTGGTGTATCAATTTCCTAGGGGCGTAACTTTGGCATATGATCTCTGTTTGGGGCACACGATAGCTCGTTGTAAAGGTATCGTTGAGGATATTCATTTAGTGGGATAAATAAGAGCCTATGGTCATCATTAAGAATCTATATCCCAAAAAATATTCATTTAGGCCCTCAAAATGGACCCAGAAGTTAAAAACTGCTAAAAATAGTAAATTACCAAAATTGACAGAAAACTGTTTTGAGACAATTGGAAAAGGTGGGTTTCCACCAATATCCACCTAGATAAAACCTCCCTCATTAGTGAGAAATAGTATCCATTGTTTTGAGTGCCCAGGGGAGAGGGAAAAACATTTGCTGAATCTGCATCTTGATGAGCTCCTTGCCTTGTTGGAGAAGTTGTGTTGCTTAGATTGTTGAAGGTTGTCATGACCATGTCATTGGAAGGGTTGGACCTTTTTAACCAGTCTTTCTACATGAGATTCATATGTGAAAAAGGAATCTTTACACTTTGCTACAATCTTGTTGATATGCTTCTATTGACAGAAGGTGCTTGGGTCAAGGCTATAGTGGTTGTAGTATCCTTCTGTTCACCTTTTGAACAGATTGTGAAGAAGGTAAATTTTTTAGTATGATATACTACCTTGTGGAATTATTTAGGTGGAATAGTAACCAGAACTACCCTTGTTATTCTGTAGAGATGACCCCCCTGAGAAACAATGACACTGTGGGGTCGAGACTCATAAAAAACATGGTGCTTCAACATATATGGTTGGCCCAAGAGAACATCATAGACATCCAGTGGGACAACATCACATAATACCTCATCCTTGAAGGTATGGATGTCATATGACAATCGACACTGTTGGATGACATGGAGATATCATCCCTCGCGAAGCCACCCGATGTTGTATGGCTGTGGGTGTGGTGTTTTCGACAATTCCAACTGTTTGATGACCTCTGCTGAGATGAGGTTCTTCTGGCTTCCACTATCAAAAATAAAATGCAATGGGGTCCCCTTCACCCACATCTATGAAGGAAAAAGGCGCTCCCCCTCTTCAGAATATGTTGGTTCTCCTGGTTAAATTGTTGCGGTCGCAACAATAGCAGTGGGGTCTGCATTGTTGATCTGTCTTTTCCTAGTACTTTCAGAATCATATTTTCGATTAGGGTTCAGATCCTTGTCTTTGATATTGGCCACCAATGACTATTTTGAGAGACATTACTCGGTGTTGTGCCAGGAGATTTTGTGGAAATCACACCATTTTATCATGTCCTCTTTGTCTTTTCGTGACCCTTCTATTCCTGTGGCAGCTTGGACTAGTTTTGGGGAGACTGTTCGTTAGGGTCGTCTTTATCATACTTTGGTTGTTGCAGATTTGTAGAACCAAACTCTCATCTGTTCTGGTTCTTACATTTCTACTCGATTTTAACAACATATCAATAAGAAACACTGAGTGATGAGATGTCCAGAAAATCCATTTCACCTTAGATGTATCTTTTTAGAGTCGCACGGTATTTTAGAACCAAATTCCGTTCAGAGTATTTGATACCCAGGTTGGTGCATAAGGTATGGATGGTATTGGTGAACTTTGGAACTTCTTGGCCCCTCTCTTTCCACAGTGTGTTCCATCTCATGTACTGGTCCTCATAGTTTCCAATAGGGTAATACTGTTCCTTTACCGCATCCACAAAAAAATACCAAGTGGGCTCGGCCCCATATATTCCAGACTCCTCTGTGGAACTTTTCTCCTAGTAATTTTCCCACCAATGTTTGATATGGGGGAGATATTTAAGGAGTGCGAAGGTGATATTTACCCTGTCGGAAAAATTATGAAAAAATAAATAACCTTATAACATATTTAACCATTTGTCTAGGGCATCTGCATCTATCTAACCTCCAAATATGAGAATATAAAAATTAACATGTACCTTGAAAGGATGTGGGAAAAATTCTCCATCATTTCGCCTCTCTGTCGCGTGAGAGCTTGTTCAAGAAAAAGATTGATAGAATCGTCTTCTCTGTCATTTTTTTTTTCTTCCACCATGGAGGGTTTCTTGGTTGTGTTAGAGAGATTATCTTCAAGATATACAAGCTCGATACCAAACTTTCTATATTCGAACCTCGTCGGGGGCATGCACTAAATAAAAATGATCAAGAGCAGCCTGCTCTGATACCACTGATCCAGATTATTTTCGGCATGAAATGAGAGAGGAGATATAATAAATAAATGTATAGAGATATCTTGGATATACAATAACATAACATAAATGTATCAGATATGCAACCATAAACATAGATATAAAGTAATACCCAATTTTATATTAATGAGTGAAATAGTACAAAAACTGTAAAAATACAAAGTGAAAGACTCACTATAATGGTGGAATCTTATCTTTAAGAAGAGATGTGTCCGCTACTCGCATTCGCAAGAAGATGATTTTACAATGAGGCTCTAAAGGAATTTTTTATGATAAATAAAATCCAAAACACTAACCCCAGAAGATGAAAATCCAACAGTTTTGTGGACACCGTTTTGGGTAGTTTGGTGTATCAACTTCTCGGTGGCGTAACTTTGGCATACAATATTCGTTTGGGGAACATGATAGCTTTTTGGAAAGGTATCGTCGAGGATATGAATTTAGTGGGATCAATCAAATCCTTTGACTATAATTGAGAATATCGATCCCAAAAAACCTTCATTTAGGCCCTCAAAATGGCCCCGTAAGTTAAAAACTTCTAAAAATAGTAAATTACCACACTTGCCAGAAAATTGTTTTGAGCTAGTTGGAAAAGGTGGGTGGCCACCGATATCCACCTGTATGAATCCTCCCTCCTTAGGAAGAAATGATATCCATTGTGTTGAGTTCCCGGGGGAGTATGAAAAGCGTTTGTTGAATTTGCATCTTGATGAGTTGCTTGCCTTGTTGGACAAGTTACGTTGCTTAGATTGTTGAAGTTTGTCATGAACATGTGGTTGGAAGGGTTTGACCTTTTTAACCAGTTTGGCTACATGATATTCTTGTTTTAAAAAGGAATTTTTACACTTTGTTACAATCTTGTCGATCTGTTTCTATTAGATAGAAGGTGCCTGGGCCAAGGATGTAGTGGTTGCAGTATCCTTTTGTTCACCTTTGGGACAGATTGTGAAGAAGCTAAATTTTGTAGTATGAGATACTAATTTATGGCAAGGTTTATGTGGAACAGTAGTTGGAACTACCTCTGGTATTCTGTAGAGATGGCCCCTCAGAGAAACAATGACACTACGGGGTCTAGAATCATAAACAACATGGTGCTTCCACATATATGGTTGGCCCAAGAAAACATCATAGACATCCAGTGGGGAAACATCACATAATACCTCATCCTTGAAGAGATGGATGTCATATGACAATCAACACTGTTGTCCGACATGGAGATATCGTCTTTGGTGAAGCCACCCAATGTTTTATGGCTACGGGTGTCATCTTAGCGACAATCCCAAATGTTTGATGGCCTCTACTGAGATGAGGTTCTTCTGGCTTCCACTATCAGCAATAAAATGCCGCGAGGTCCCCTCCACCCACATATGTGAATGGAAACGGTGCTCCCCCTCTTCAAGATCTGTTGGTTCTTTTGGTTGAATTGTTGTAGTCGTGAAAATAGTAGTGGGGTCTATGTCGATGATCTGTCTTTTACTAGTATTTTCATAATCAGATTATGAATCAGGGTTCAAATCATTGTCTTTGATCTCGGCCACCAATTACTGTTTTGAGAGACATTCCTCAGTGTTGTGCTAGGGGATTTTGTGGATATCGTACCATTTTCTGGTTTCCTTCTTTATTTCCCGTGACCCTTCTTTTCCTCTGTCTTGGACTGGTTTTTGGGAAATTGTTTGTTAGGGTCGTCTTTATCATATTTTAGTTGTTGCATATTTGCAGACCCAAACTCCCTTTCTTTCTGGTGCTTAAATTTCTGCTCGATTTTAACAGCATATCGATAAGCATCACTGAATGATGAGATGTCCAAAAAATCCATTTCAGTTTGGATGTATCTGTGTAGAGCCCCACGGTATTTTATAACCAAATGTCGTTCAGATTCTTTGATACCTAGCTTGGTGTGCAATGTATGGAAGGTATTAGTGAACTCTGGAACTTCTTAGCCCCTCTCTTGCCATAGTGTGGTCCATCTCATGTACTGGTCCTCATAGTTTCCAACAGGGTAATATAGTTCTTTTACCGCATCCATAAAAAAATTCCAAGTGGGCTCGACCCTATATATTCCAGAATCCTCTATGGAAATTTTCTCCAAGTAATTTTCCCACCAATGTTTGATATGGGGGAGAGCTTTAAGGAGTGCGAAGGTGATATTTTCCCTTTCGGAAAAATTATGAGCAGAGAAATAACCTTCTAACAGATTTAACCATTTGTCTAGGGTATCTACATCTATCTGACCTTAAAATACCGTAATATCAAAATCAACTTGTACCTTGAAAGGAGAGGTTCTTCCAAAGTGGTTGTTTGATGAAGATGCGACTTTTTGTATTGGTGGGCATTGAAGGATGTGGCAAAATATCTCCATCATTTCGTCCCTCTATCGCGTGAGAGATTTCTCAAGCAACAAAAAATAATAGAATCGTCTGCTCCGTCGTTTTTATTTTATTCTACCATGGAGGGTTTCTTGGGTGTGCGAGAGCGATCATATTCAAGAGAGACGAGCTAGAGACCCAACTTTCTATACTCAGACCTCATCGAGGACATGCACTGAAAAAAATGTTCAAAAGAAGCCTGCTTTGATACCACTAATCAATATATTTTCAGCACGAAATGAGAGCGGAGATATAATAAAGAAAAGTACAGAGATATCTCAGATATCCAATAATATAAAATAAATGTATCAGAGATGAAACCATAAACACAAAGATACATTAATACCCAATTTTTTATTAATGAGCGAAAATTTACAAAGACTGTAAAAATACAGAGTGAAAGACTCGCTAGAATCATGGAATGTAACTTTTGGAAATGATGCACCAGGAAAAATAAAAGGTAAAGGAATGGTAAGTTTGAGTATTGGCAAAGGGAAATCTCAAGATGTGTTGTTTGTAGAAGGCCTGAAACATAATCTTCTTAGTGTTAGTCAAGTCTGTGATCGAGGATGTGAAGTCGTTTTTACCTCTAAAGATTGTAGAATAAAATCGGTGAGTTCAGGACAGCTAGTTGCAAAATGGATAAGAACAGAAAACAATGTCTATGTGTTAAAAGAAGAAAAATAAGAATGTTACTTAAGCAAGTATGATGAAATTTGTCTATGGAATAGGAGACTTGGACACTTAAATTTTGATCATATAATCAAGCTCAGAAACAATGGGGCAGTAAAAGATCTTTCGAAGATATCAAAGCCATACGACTCTGTTTGTAAACCTTGCCATATAGGAAAACTTACTCGCACTCAGTTCAAATCAAAAAACTTTCCTTCAATAGAAAAACCTCTCCAGTTAGTACATATGGATTTATGTGGACCATCAAGGAAAGAAGGTACAGGAAAAAAAAATATTTTATGTTGATTATTGATGACTATTCTAGACTAACATGGGTTGCCTTTTTGAAGGAAAAATATGAAGAATTTGAAAAATTCAAAGTGTTTAAGGCTCTAACTGAGAATCAAACAGGAAAAAGATTGAAGGCAGTAAG
>ML810086.1:175232-208115 GCA_009831015.1 Picea engelmannii
ACATATATGGTTGGCCCAAGAGAACATCACAGAAATCCAGTGGGGCAACATCATAGACATCCAGTGGGGAAACATCACATAATACCTCATCCTTGAAGGGTTGGATGTTGTTTGAAAATCGACACTGTTGGCAGAAATGAAGATCTCGTCCTTAGCGAAGCTACCCGATGGTTTATGGTTGTGGGTGTGGTTTTGTCGACAATCCCAACTATTTGACGACCTCTGTTGAGATGAGGTTCTTCTGGATTCCGCTATCAAAAATAAAATGCAGTGGGGTCCCCTTCACCCACATCTGTGAATGGAAAAGGTGCTCCCAATCTTCAGGATCTATTGGTTCTTCTGGTTGAATTGTTGCGGTCATGAAAATAGCAGTGGGGTCTACGTCGATGATCTTTCTTTTACCAGTATTTTTAGAATAAGATTCTCAATCAGGGTTTGGATCCTTTTCTTTGATCTCATCAACCAATGACTGTTTTGATCATAATTCCTCGGTGTTGTGCTAGGGGATTTTGTGGAAAACGCATTATTTTTCGGTGTCCTTCTTTGTCTTCCCGTGACCCTTCTTTTCATGTGGCTTGGACTATTTTTTGGGAGACTATTTGTTAGGGTCGTCTTTATCATATTTTGGTTGTTGAATATTTGCAGACCCAAACTCCCATTTGTTCTGGTGCTTAAATGTATGCTCGATTTTAACAACATTTCGATAAGCAACACCGAGTAATGAGATGTCTAGAAAATCCATTTCAGTTTGGATGTATCTGTGTAGAGCCCCACGATATTTCAAAACCAAATGTCATTTGGAATCTTTCATACCCATCTTGGTGCGCAAGGCATGGAAGGTATTGGTGAAATCCAGAACTGCTTGGCCCCTCTCTTTCCCCAGTGTGGTCCATATCATGTACTAGTCCTCATAGTTTCGAAGAGGATAATATTGTTACTTTACCGTATCCGCAAAAAAATCCCAAGTGGGCTCGACCCCATATATTCCAGACTCCTATGTGGAACTTTTCTCCCAATAAGTTTCCCACCAATGTTTGACATGGGGGAGATATTTAACGAGTGCAAAGGTGATATTTTCCCTGTCGGAAAAATTATGAACAGAGAAATAACCTTCTAACAGATTTAACCATTTTTCTCGGGAATCCGCATCGATCTGACCTTAAAATATGAGAATATAAAAATTAACTTGTACCTTGAAAGGAGAGGTGCTTCCAAAGTGGTTGTTTGATGAAGATGCACTTTTTTATATCGAAAGGAATTGAAGGATGTGGGAAAAATTCTCCATCATTTTGTTCATATTTCACGTGAGAGCTTCCTCAAGCAACAGATTGATAGAATCGTCTGCTCCGTCGTTTTTCTTTTCTTCCTCCATGGAGGGTTTCTTGGGCATGCGAGAGCAATTTTATTCAAGAGATACAAGCTCAAGGCCCAAGTTGCTATACTCGTACATCATTGGGGACATGCACTAAAAACAATGATCAAGAGCAGCATGCTATGATACCACTTATCCGGATTATTTTCGACACAAAATGAGAGAGAAGATATAATAAAGCAATGTACACAGACATCTCGGATATTCAATTATAAAATAGAAATGTATCAGAGATGAAACCATAAACATAGAGATACAATAATACCCAATTTTCTTTTAATGAGTGAAAATGTACAAAGACTCTAAAAATACAGAGTGAAAGACTCGCTATAATGGTGGCAGCTTATCTCTGAGAAGAGATGTGTCTGTTACTCGCATTCGCAAGAAGATGATTTTACAATGAGGCTCCAAAGGCCTTTTTATCATAAATAAAATCCAAAACTATAACCATGGAAGATGAAAAGCTAACAGTTTTGTTGACCCCGTTTTGGGTAGTTTTCTGTATCAACTTCCCGGGGGTGTAACATTGGGATACGATCTTCGTTTGGGACGCACAATAGCTCGTTGGAGAGTTATCGTTGAGGAGATTCATTTAGGGGGATCAATCAGAGCCTTATCCTGTTCATTGAGAATCTCGATCCCCAAAAACCTTCATTTAGGCCCTCAAAATGGCCTCGGAAGTTAAAAACTGCTAAAAATAGTAAATTACAAAAATTGCCAGAAAACTGTTTTGAGATAGTTGGAAAAGGTGGATGGCCATCGATATCCACCGGGATCAATTCTACCTCCTTAGGAAGAAATGGTCTCCATTGCATTGAGTTCCCAGGGGAGAGGGAAAAGTGTTTGTTGAATCTGCGTCTTGATGAGCTGCTTGCCTTGTTGGAGAAGTTGTGTGAAGGTTGTCATGAACATGTAGTTGGAAGGGTTTGACCTTTTTAACTAGTCTAGCTACATGAGATGCATGTGTGCAGAATAAATATTTACACTTTGCTGCAATCTTATTGATCTTCTTCTATTGGATAGAAGGTGATTGGGTCGAGGCTATAGTGGTTGCACTATACATCTGTTAACCTTTTGAACAGATTGTGAAGAAGCTGAATTTTGTAGTATGAGATACTACCTTGGGGAACTGTTTAGGTGGAACAATAGTCAGAACTGCCTCTGTTATTTCGTAGAGATGACCCCCCATAGAAACAATGACATTGTGGGGTCGAGATTCATAAACAACATGACACTTCCACATATATGGTTGGCCCAAGAGAACATCACATACATCCAGTGGGGAAACATCACATAATACCTCATCCTTGAAGGTTTGGATGCCATATGACAATCGACATTGTTGGCTGACACAAAGATCTCATCCCTAGCGAACCCACCCGATGTTGTAGGTCTGTGGGTGTGGTGTTGTCGACAATCCCAACTGGTTGATGACCTCTGCTGAGATGAGTTTCTTCTGGCTTCCGCTATCAACAATAAAATGTAGAGGGGTCCCCTTCATCTACATTTGTGAATGAAAAAGGTGCTCCCCCTCTTCAGGATTTGTTGATTCTTCTGGTTGAATTCCTGCAGTCGCGAAAAGAGAAGTGGGGTATGTGTCGATGATCTGTCTTTTACCAGTATTTTTAGAATTAGATTCTGAATCAGGGTTCGGATCCTTGTATTTGATATCGACTACCAATGATTGTTTTGAGAAACATTCCTCGGTGTTGTTCCAGGCGATTTTGTGGAAATCATACCATTTTTCGATGTCCTTCTTTGTCTTCTCTTGACCCTTCTTTTCCTGTGGCTTGGACTAGTTTTTGAGAGACTGTTTGTTAGGGTCGTCTTTATCATACTTTGGTTGTTGCATATTTGCAGACCCAAACTACTGTTTGTTCTAGTTCTTAAATTTCTTCTCGATTTTAACAACTTATCGATAAGAAACATCGATTCATGAGATGTTCAGAAAATCCATTTCAGTTTGGATGTATCTGTGTAAAGCCCCACAGTATTTCATAACCAAATGTCATTCGGATTCTTTGATACCCAACTTGGTGCACAAGGTATGGAAGGTATTGGTGAACTCTGGAACTGCTTGGCCCCTCTCTTGCCATAGTGTGGTCCACCTCATGTACTGGTCCACAAAAAAATCCCAAGTGGATTCGGCCCCATATATTCCAGACTCCTTTGTGGAACTTTGATCCCAATAAGTTTCCCACCAATGTTTGAAATGAGGGAGAGATTTAAGGAGTGTGAAGGTGATCTTTTCCCTGTCGAAAAAATTATGAACAGAGAAATAACCTTCTAACAGATTTAACCATTTGTTTAGGGCATCCTCATCTATCTGACCTTCAAATACAGGAATATCAAAATTAACCTATACCTTGAAAGGAGAGGTACTTCCAAAGTGGTGTTTTGATGAAAATTCTCCTTTTGCTATCGACATGCATTGAAGGATGTGGTAAAAATTCACCATCATTTTGTCCCTCTATCGCGTGAGATCTTGCTCAAGCAACAGATTGATAGAATTGTCTGCTCCATCATTTTTTTTTTCTTTTTCCATGGAGGGTTTCTTGGGCGTTCGAGAGCAATTGTTTTCAGGAGAGACAAGCTCGATACCCAACTTTCTATACTCGGACCTCATCGGGGACATTCACTGAAAAAAATGATCAAGAGAAGCCTGCTCTAATACCACTGATCCAGGCCCAAAGGGGTTGGATCCAATGGTGGAAAGCGAGGAG
Source organism: Picea engelmannii (assembly GCA_009831015.1). Lineage (NCBI taxonomy): Eukaryota > Viridiplantae > Streptophyta > Pinopsida > Pinales > Pinaceae > Picea > Picea engelmannii. The sequence continues at coordinate 179,328 of ML810086.1, forward strand.
TTTTTCACTGTTGGGCAAGGTTCAATTCTCTTGAGGGCTTTACCTGGAGCCATGGGGACACCTTGAGGTAGTGGTCGAACGTGTGGTTGCACCCAGAGATACCATATTAAATGGTATCATGACCCTTGCACACATAAGTGGATCAAATCCCACCCCCCAGTCCTTCAATTTATTGAGTCCCCGAGGTGTAGGACAGTCGGTGACGGAGTGTGTTGTTAAGCCACTTCGTGATGTTAAAGTCACGGGTTTGAAACCTGTGGGGACAAAAAATCCAACCATGTTAAGGGTTGGTGTGGCTCAGGCCAGGTGAGATCCCCGGGTGATTTTGACGGCTTAGATGCCCCTGAGTCATGGTTTCTAAAGCCACAGGTTAATCGCGTAGCCAACAGGTCCCGCACAAATTAACAAACAAAAAAAAAATACCATTGATCCAGATTATTTTCGGCATGAAATGACAGCAGAGATATAATAAAGAAATGTACAGAGATATCTCAAATATTCAATAATATAATAGAAATGTATAAAATATGAAACCATAATAACAGAGATACAGTAATACCCAATTTTCTATTAATGAATGAAAACGTACAAAGGATGTAAAAATATAGAGTGAAAGACTCGCTAGAATGGTGGCATCTTATCTCTGAGAAGAGATGTGTCCGCTACTCGAATTCACAAGAAAATGATTTTACAATGAGGCTCAAAAGGATTTTTTATCATAAAGAAAATTCAAAACCTTAACCTCGGAAGATGAAAAGCCAACAGTTTTGTGGACCCCGTTTTGGGTAGTTTGGTGTATCAACTTCCCGGGGGCGTAACTTTGGCATATGATCTTTGTTTGGGGTGCACGGTATCTTGTTTGAAATATATCATCGAGGATATTCATTAAGGGGGCTCAAGCAAAGCCTTTAGCTATCATTAAGAAGCTCAATCCCAAAAAGCATTCATTTAGAGCCTCAAAATGGCCCCAGAAGTTAAAAAAAACTAAAAATAGTAAATTACCAAAATTGCTAGAATACTATTTTGAGACAGTTGGAAAAGGTGGGTGGCCACTGATATCCACCTGGATCAATTCTCCCTCTTTAGGAAGCAATGGTCTCCATTTCATTGAGTTTCTGGGGGAGAGGGAAAAGCGCTTGTTGAATCTGCATCTTGATGAGATGCTTTCCTTGTTGGAAAAGTTGTGCTTCTTAGATTGTTGAAGGTTGTCACGAAGATCTGGTTGGAAGGGTCGGACCTTTTAAACTAGTCTGGCTACATGAGATGCATGTGTTCAAAAGGAATCTTTACACTTTGATGCAATCTCGTCGATCTGCTTTTGTTGGATAGAAGGTTCTTGGGCCAAGGCGTTAGTGGTTGCAGTATCCTTCTGTTCACCTTTTGAACAAATTGTGAAGAAGATGAATTTTGTAGTATGAGATACTACCTTGTGGCATTGTTTAGGTGGAACAGTAGTCGAAACTACCTCAGGTATTCTGTAGATATGACCTCCTAGAGAAACAATGACACTGCGGGTTTGGGACTCATAAACAATATGGATCTTCCACATATATGGTGTGCCCAAGAGAACATAACAAACATCCAGTGGGGAAAAATCACATAATCCCTCATCCTTGAAGGGTTGAATGTTGTATGACAATCAACACTATTGGCTGACATAGAGATATTGTCCTTGGTGAAGCCTCCCTATGTTTTATGGTTGCAGGTGTGGTGTTTTCGAAAATCCCAATTGTTTGATGACCTATGCTGAGATGAGGTTCTTTTGTCTTCCGCTATAAACACTAAAATACAATGGGGTCCCCTTCACCCACATCTGTGAACGAAAAAGGAATTGCCCCTCTTTAGGATCTGTTGGTTGTTCTGGTTGAATTGTTGTGGTCGCGACAATAACATTGGGGTCTTTGTTGATGATCTATCTTTACCATTATTTTCAAAATCAGATTCTGAATCAGGGTTCATATCCTTGTCTTTGATCTCGGCCACCAATGACTGTTTTGAGAGACATTCCTCAGTGTTGTGCGAGGGGATTTTGTAGATATAATACCATTTTCTAGTGTCCTTCTTTGTCTTATCGTGACCCTTATTTTCTTGTGGCTTGGACTAGTTTTCAGGAGACTGTTTATTAGGGTCGTCTTTATCATACTTTGGTTGTTTCATATTTGCAGACCCAAACTCCCATTTGTTCTGGTGCTTAAATTGTTGCTCTATTTTAACAACATATCGATAAGCAGCACTGAGTGATGATATGTCCAGAAAATCCATTTTAGTTTGGATGTATCTGTGCAGAGCCCCACGGTATTTCAGAACCAAATATCATTCAGAGTCGTTGATACCCATATTGGTGCGCAAGGCATGGAAGGTATTGGTGAACTTCGGAATGACTTGGCCCCTCTCTTTCCATAGTGTTGTCCATCTCATTTATTAGTCCTCTTAGTTTCCAACATGGTAATATTGTTCCTTTACCGCATCCACAAAAAAATCCCAAGTGGGCTCTACCCCATATATTCCAGAATCCTCTGTGGAACTTTGGTCCCAATAAGTTTCCCACCAATTTTTGACATGGGGGAGATCTTTAAGGAGTGCGAAGGTGATCTTTTCCCTGTCGAAAAAATTATGAACAAAGAAATAACCTTTTAATATATTTAAACATTTGTCTAGGGCATCCGCATATATCTGACCTTCAAATACAGGAATATAAAATTAACTTGTACCATGAAAGGAGAGGTGCTTCCAAAGTGGTTGTTTGATGAATATGTGCCTTTTTCTATCTGCAGGCGTTGAAGGACGTGGGAAAAATTCTCCATCATTTCGTCCCTCTGTTGCATGAGAGATTTCTCAAGCAACATATTGATTGAATTGTCTCCTCCATCGTTTTTATTTTCTTTCTCCATGGAGGGTTTCTTGGGTGTGTGAGAGATATTGTCTTCAAGAGAGATAAGCATGAGACCCAACTTGCTATACTCGGACCTCATCGGGGACATGCACTGAAAAAAATGATCAAGAGCATCCTGATCTGATACCATTGATCCAGATTATTTTCGGCACGAAATGAGAGCGGAGATATAATAAAGAAATGTATAGAGATATCTCGAATATCCAATAATATAACAGAAATGTATCAAAGATGCAACCATAAACACAAAGATACATTAATACCAAATTTTCTATTAATGATCGAAAATGTACAAACACTGTAAAAATACAAAGTGAAAGACTCGCTAGAATGGTGGCCACTTAACTCTGAGAAGAGAAGTGTCTGCTACTCACATTCATAAGAAGATGATTTTACAATGAGGATCCAAAGGCCTTTTTATAATAAATAAAATACAAAACCCTAACTCTGGAAGATGAAAAGGCAACAATTTTCTAGACCCCATTTTGGGTAGTTTGGTGTATCAACTTCCCAAGGGCGTAACTTTGGCATACAATATTTGTTTGGGGCACACGATATCTCATTTGAAAGGTATCGTAGAGGATATTCATTTAGGGGGATCAATCAAAGCCTTTAGCTATCATTGAGAAGCTCGATCCCAAAAAACCTTCATTTAGGACCTCAAAATGGCCCCGGAAGTTAAAAATTGCTAAAAATAGTAAATTACCAAAATTGCCAGAAAACTGTTTTGAGCCAGTTGGAAAAGGTGGGTGGCTACCGATATCCACCTATATCAATCCTCCCTTCTTAGGAAGAAATGGTATCCATTTCATTGAGTTCCCAGGGGAGAGGGAAAAGTGTTTGTTGAATCTGCATCTTGATGAGTTGCTTGCCTTGTTGGAGAAGTTGCGTTGCTTAGATTGTTGAAGGTCGTCACGGACATGTGGTTGGAAGGGTTGGATATTTTTAACCAGTCTAGCTACCTGAGATGCTTGTGTGCAAAATAAATATTTACACTTTGTTGCAATCTTCTCGATCTTCTTCTGTTGGATAGAAGGTGCTTGGGTCGAGGTTGTAGTGGTTGCAATATCCTTTTGTTCACCTTTTGAATAGATTGTGAAGAAGATGAATTTTGTCATATGAGATACTACCTTGTGTCACTGTGTAGGTGGAAAAGTAGTCAGAACTACCTCTGGTATTCTATAGAGATGACCCCCCAGAGAAACAATGACATTGTGGGGTCTAGACTCATAAAGAGAATGGTGCTTCCACATATATGGTTGGACCAAGAGAACATCACAAACATCCAGTGGGGAAACATCACATAATACCTCATCCTTGAATGGTTGGATGATGTATGGCAATCGACACTATTGGTTGACACGAAGATCACGTCCCTGGCGAAGCCACCCGATGTTGTGTGGATTTTTTGTCGACAATCCAAACTATTTGACGACCTCTGTTGAGATGAGGTTCTTCTGGCTTCCACTATCAACAACAAAATACAGTGGGGTCCCCTTCACCCACATATATGAATGAAAAAGGCGCTCCCCCTCTTTAGGATCTATTGGTTCTTCTGGTTGAATTGTTGCAGTCACGACAATGACAGTGGGGTCTGCGTCGATGATCTTTCTTTTACTAGTATTTTCATAATCATATTCTGAATCAGGGTTCGGATCCTTGTCTTTGATCTCGGCCACCAAAGACTGTTTTGAGCGACATTCCTCAGTGTTGTTCCAGGGGATTTTGTGGAAATTGCATCATTTTCTGGTGTCCTTCTTTGTCTTCCCGTGACCCTACTATTCTTATGGCTTGGACTAGTTTTCGGGAGACTGTTTGTTAGGTTTGTCTTTATCATACTATGGTTGTTGCAGATTTGCAGACCCAAACTCCTGTTTGTTCTGGTTCTTAAATTTCTGCTCAATTTTAACAATATATCGATAAGCAGCACCGATTGATGAGATGTCCATAAAATCCATTTCAGTTTGGATGTATCTGTGTAGAGCCCCACGGTATTTCAGAACCAAATTTCGTTCGGAGTCTTTGATACCCGGCTTGGTGTGAAAGGTATGGAAGGTATTGGTGAAATCTGGAACTTCTTGGACCCTTTATTTCCATGGTGTGGTCCATCTCATGTATTGGTCTTCATAGTTGCCAACAGGGTAATACTGTTCCTTTACCACATCCACAAAAAATTCCCAAGTGGGATTAAACCTATATATTCTAGACTCCTTTGTGGAATTTTTCTTCGAGTAAGTTTCACACCAATGTTTGACATGCGGGAGAGATTTAAGGAGTGCGAAGGTGATCTTTTCCCTATCGTAAAAATTATGAATAGAGAAATAACCATCTAACGAATTTAACCATTTGTCTAGGGAATCCACATTTATCTGACCTTCAAATACAGGAATATCAAAATTAACTTGTACCTTGAAAGGAGAGGTGTTTCCAAAGTGAATGTTTTATAAAGATGTTCCTTTTTCTATCGGCATGGGTTAAAGGATGTGGGAAAAATTCTCCATCATTTCGTCCCTCTATCGTGTAAGAGCTTTCTCAAGCAACAGATTGATAGAATTTCCTGCTCCATCATTTTTCTTTTCTTCCACCATGGATTATTTCTTGGGAATGCGAGAGAAATTGTCTTCAAGAGAGACAAGCTCAAGACCCAACTTGATATACTCAGACCTAGTTGAGGACATGCACTCAAAAAAATGATCAAGAGCAACCTGCTCTGATACCACTGATCCAGATTATTTTCGGTACAAAATGAGAGCGGAGATATAATAAATCAATGTACAGAGATATCTCAGATATCTAATAATATAACAGAAATGTATCATAGATGAAACCATAAACACAGAGATACAGTAATACCCAATTTTCTATTAATGAGTGAAAATGTACAAAGATTGTAAAAATAGAGAGTGAAAGACTCACTAGAATGGTGACAGCTTATCTCTGAGAAGAGATGTGTCCGCTACTCCCTTTCATAAGAAGATGATTTTAAAATGAGGCTCCAAATGCCTTTTTATCATAAATAAAATCCAAAAACCTAATCCCGGAAGATGAAAAACCAACAGTTTTGTTGACCCGGTTTTGGGTATTTTGGTTTATCAACTTCCCAGGGGCGTAACTGTGGCATACGATCTATGTTTGGGGTGCACGATAGATCGTTGGAAAGGTATCATTGAGTCTATTAATTTAGGGGGATCAATCAGAGCGTTTTATTGTCTTTGAGAAGCTCGATCCCAAAAAACCTTCATTTAGGCCCTCAAAATGGCCCTAGAAGTTAAAAACTACTAAAAATAGTAAATTACCAAAATTGCCAGAAAACTGTTTTGAGCCAGTTGGAAAAGGTGGGTGGCCACCTATATCCACCTGTATCAATCCTCCCTCATTAGGAAGTAATGTTATTTATTTTGTAGAGTGCCCGGGGGAGAGGGAAAAGCATTCGCTGAATCTGCATATTGATGCCTGTGTGCAAAATGAATCTTTACATTTTGATACAATATTTTCGATCTACTTTTATTGGATAGAAGGTTCTTGGGCCAATGCTGTAGTGGTTGCAACATCCTTATGTTCACATTTTGAACATATTGTGAATACGCTGAATTTTTTAGTATGAGATACAACCTTAAAACATTGTTTAGGTGGAACGGTAGTCGAAACTACCTCTGGTATTCTATAGATATGACCCCTCAGAGAAAAAATGACACTGTGGGGTCGAGACTCATAAATATCATGGAACTTCCACATATATGGTTGGACCAAGAGAACATCACAAACATCTAGTGGGGAAACATCACATAATACCTCATCCTTGAAGGGTTGAATGTCGTATGAAAATCAACACTGTTGGCTGACATGGAGATCTCATATCTGACAAAGCCACCCAATGTTGTATGGTTGAAGCTGTGGTGTTGTCGACAATCCAAAATGTTTGATGACCTATGTTGAGATGAGGTTCTTCTTGCTTCGGCTATCAATAATAAAATGTAGTGGGGTCCCCTTCATCCACATCTATGAATGAAAAAGGGGCTCTCCCTCTTCAGGATCTGTTGGTTCTTCTGGTTGAATTGTTGCGGTCACGACAATAGCAGTGGGGTCTATATCAATGATCTATATTTTACTTGTATTTTTAGAATCATATTTTGAATCAGGGTTTAGATACTTGTCTTTGATCTTGGCCATCAATGACTATTTTGAGCGAAATTCCTCGGTGTTGTGCCATGGGATTTTGTGGAAATCACACCATTTTCCAGTTTCCTTCTTTGTCTTCCCATCACCCTTCTTTTCCTATGGCTTGGACTGGTTTTAGGGAGACTGTTTGTTAGGGTCATCTTTATCATACTTTGGTTGTTGCATATTTTCATACCTAAACTCCCATTTTTTCTGGTGCTTACATTTCTGCTTTCTTTTAACAACATATCGCTAAGAGGCACCGAGTGATGAGATGTTCAGAAAATCCATTTCAGTTTGGATGTATTTGTGTAGAGCCCCACGATATTTCAGAACCAAATTTCATTCAGAGTCTTTGATACCCAGCTTGGTGAGAAAGGTATGGAAGGTGTTGGTGAACTCCAGAACTACTTGGCCCCTCTCTTACTGTGGTGTGGTCCATCTCATGTACTGGTCCTCATAGTTGCCAATAGGGTAATATTATTCCTTTACCGCATCCACAAAAAATTCCCAAGTCATCTCGGCCCCATATATTCCAAAATCCTCTGTGGAACTTTTCTCCTAGTCACTTTCCCACCAATGTTTGACATGGGGGAGAGATTTAAGGAGTACGAAGGTGATATTTTCCCTGTAGAAAAAATCATGAACAGAGAAATAACCTTCTAACAGATTTAACCATTTGTCTGGGGCATCCACATCTATCAGAGCTTCAAATACAGGAATATCAAAATTAACATGTACCTTGAAAGGAGAGGTTTTTCCAAAGTGAATTTTTGATAAATATGCTCATTTTTCTATCGATAGGCAGTAAAGGGTGTGGGAAAAATTCTCCATCATTTCGTCCCTCTGTCACGTGAGAGCTTGCTCAAGCAACAAATTGATAGAATCTCCTTCTCTGTCATTTTTCTTTTCTTCTACCATGGAGGGTCTCTTAGGCATGTGAGAGCGATTGTATTCAAGAGAGACAAGCTTGAGACCCAACTTTCTATACTCAGACCTCGGCAGGGACATGCACTGAAAAAAATGATCAAGAGTAGCTTGCTCTGATACCACTGATCCAAATTATTTTCGGCACGAAATGAGAGCGAAGATATAATAAAGAAATGTAAATATATATCTCAGATATACAATAATATAACAGAAATGTATCAAATATGCAACCATAAACACAGAAATACAGTAATACCCAATTTTCTATTAATGAGCAAAAATGTACAAAGACTATAAAAATACAGAGTGAAAGACTCGCTAGAATGGTGGAAGTTTATCTCTGAGAAGAGATGTGTCTGCTACTCACATTCAAAAGAAGATGATTTTACAATGAGGCTCCAAAGGCATTTTTATCATAAATAAAATCCAAAACCCTAACCCCGGAAGATGAAAAGCCAACATTTTTGTGGACCCCGTTTTGGTTAGTTTGGTGTATCAACTTCCTGTGGGCATAACTTTGGCATACGATCTCCATTTGGGGCACACGATAGCTCGTTGGAAAGGTATCATAGAGGAAATTAATTTAGGGGGATCAGTCAGAGTCTGTATTGATAATTGAGAATCTTGATCCCAAAAAACCCTCATTTAGGCCCTGGAAGTTAAAAACTGCTCAAACTAGTAAATTACCAAAATTGCCAGAAAATTGTTTTGAGCTAGTTGGAAAAGGTGGGTGGTCACCAATATCCACTTGGATCAGTCCTCCCTCCTTAGGAAGAAATGGTATCCATTTCTTTGAGTGCCCGAGGGAGAGGGAAAAAATTTTGCTAAATCTACATCTTGATGAGCTGCTTTCCTTGTTGGACAAGTTGCGCTACTTAGATTGTTGAAGGTTGTCACAAACATGTGGTTGGAAGGGTTGGACCCTTTTAACTAGTTTGGATACATGATATGCCTGTGTGCAAAAGGAATATTTACACTTTGCTGCAATCTTGTCGATCTTCGTCTGTTGCATAGAAGGTGCTTGGGCTGAGGCTGTAGTGGTTGCAATATCCTTCTGTTCACCTTTTGAACAGATTGTGAAGAAGATGAAATTGGTAGTATGAGATACTACCTTGCAAAACTTTTTAAGTGGAACAATAGTCGAAACTACCTATGGTATTCTATAGATATGACCCCCCAGAGAAACAATGACACTACAGGGTCGAGACTCATAAAAAACATGGTGCTTCCACATATATGGTTGGCCCAAGAGAACATCACAGACATTCAGTGGGGAAACATCACATAATACCTCATCCTTGAAGGGTTGGATGTTGTATGAAAATTGGCACTGTTGGCTGAAACAGATATCTCATCCCTCGCGAAGCCACCTGATGTTGTATGGCTATGGGTGTGGTGTTGTCAACAATCCTAACTGTTTGACTACCTCTGCTGAGATGAGGTTCTTCTGGCTTCTTCTATAAACAATAAAATGCAGCGGGGTCCCCTTCACCCACATCTGTGAATGACAAAGGAGTTGCCCCTCTTCAGGATCTGTTGGTTCTTCTAGTTGAATTGTTGCAATCATGACAATAGTAGTGGGGCATGCGTCGATGATTTGTCTTTTACCAGTATTTTCAGAATCAGATTCTGAATTAGGGTTTGGATCCTTGTTTTTTATATCAAATACCAATTACTGTTTTGAGAGAAATTCCTCAGTGTTGTGCTAGGGGCTTTTATGGAAATCACACCATTTTTTGATGTCCTTCTTTGTCTTCCCGTGACCCTTCTTTTCCTATGGCTTGGACTGGTTTTCAGGAGATGGTTTGTTAGGGATGTCTTTATCGTACTTTGGTTGTTGCATATTTGCAGACCCAAACTCCCATTTATTCTAGTGCTTAAATTTATGCATGATTTTAACAACATATTGATACGCAGAACCAAGTGACGAGATGTCCAAAAAATCAATTTCAGTTTGGATGTATCTGTGTAGAACCCCATGGTATTTCAGAACCAAATGTCCTTCGAAGTTTTTGATACTCATCTTGGTGCACAAGGTATGGAAGGTATTGGTGAACTTCGGAACGGCTTGGCCCCTCTCTTTCCATAGTGTGGTCCATCTCATGTACTGGTCCTCATAGTTGCCAACAGGTTAATATTGTTCCTTTACCGCATCCACAAAAAAGTCCCAAGTGGGCTTGGCCCCATACATTCCAGACTCCTCTGTGGAAATTTTCTCCCAGTAATTTTCCCACAAATGTTTGACATGGGGGAGAGATTTAAGGAGTGTGAAGGTGATATTTTCCCTGTCAAAAATATTATGAATAGAGAAATAACCTTCTAACAGATTTAACCATTTGACTAGGGCATCTGCATCTATCAAACCTTCAAATACGGGAATATCAAAATTAACCTCTACCTTGAAAGGAGAGGTGCTTTCAAAGTGGTTGCTTGATGAATATGGACCTTTTTCTATCGAAAGTCATTGAAGGATGTGGGAAAATTTCTCCATCATTTCGTCCCTCTGTCACGTGAGAGCTTTCTCAAGCAACAGATTGATAGAATTGTTTGCTCCATCATTTTTCTTTTCTTCCACCATGGAGGGTTTCTTGGGCATGCGAGAGCGATTGTATTCAAGAGAGACAAGTTCAAGACCCAAATTTCTATACTCAGACCTCGTTGGGGACATGCACTGAAAAAAAAGATCAAGAGCAACCTGTTTTGATACCATTGATCCGGATTATTTTCGGCATGAAATGAGAGAGAAGATAAAATAAAGAAATGTACAAAGATATCTTGTATATCCAATAATATAACATAAATGTATCAAATATGCAACCATAAAAACAGAGATACAATAATACCCAATTTTCTATTAATGAGCGAAAATGTACAAAGATTGTAAAAATACAGAGTGAAAGACTCCCTAGAATGGTGGCATCTTATCTCTAAGAAGAGATGTGTCTGCTACTCGCGTTCACAAGAAGATGATTTTACAATGAGGCTCCAAAGGAATTTTTATCATAAAGAAAATCCAAAACCCTAACCCCAGAATATGAAAAGTCAATAGTTTTGTGGACCCCGTTTTGGGTAGTTTGGTGTATCTACTTATCGGGGGCGTAACTTTGGCATATGATCTCCCATTGGGGCACACGATAGCTCGTTAGAACGGTATCATTGAGGAGATTCATTTGGGGGATAAATCAAAGCCTTTTTCTATCACTGAGATGCTTGATCCCAAAAAACCTTCATTTAGGCCCTCAAAATGGCCCCAGAAGTTAAAAACTGCTAAAAATAGTAAATTGCCAAAGTTGCTAGAAAATTGTTTTGAGCCAGTTGGAAAAGGTGGGTGGCCACCAATATCCACCTAGATCATAAAATTATTCATTAATAGGTAAGTTATGTCAACCTAGAACTACACAAGTTAATGTTAAGATTCTCGCTGAAGAACTAAGTCTTAAAAAAAAATTTAAACAAGTTCATTCTCATAAACATCAACAAGTAAGTCTAAAGATAAACTAGAAACTCCAAAAGTAATTATCCTTGAAATAAAATTTGAGATTGACCAGACCATACCTATTCCATTAATAGATATTTTTACGAGTGAAAATAAATAATCCATTTCAATTCCTACTATCATTAGTACACAACCAATTCTTTCTCTTCCAGAAGTAGTCGAAAGATCAGTAGATCCATTTTTTGAAGTTTTTGATAATCTCCTTTTCAGTCCTTGAAATCTATCTCCTAGACTTGTGGACAAGAAAATATACCCATTAAACCTCTTAGGATATTTTCCAAGGTCGTTGCTAGATATGCTCCCTTAGTTCTTCCTAGTATCCTACATGATTTACCTAAAAATTACATGAAGAGCCTCCCTAAATAAACGGGAGAAGGGGATTTAACAACAACATAACATATATCCTTTTTCAATCAATTTGTTGATATTATTTGTATTGAGAACGAGGATGTTTACATGATAATTTTGGTACAAAATTTTGAAGGATAGGTAAGAACCTAGTTCAAAGGACTTCTAGTAAGTTCTATACCATCATATAATGATTTGGAAACTTCCTTCATAAGGAAATGGGGTGAGAAAAAATATCATCTTTATTACTTAACTGAATTCAGAGCCTTGAGAAAGAAGACATCATAATCATTCCTAGAGTTCATTCAAATATTTAATAAGCTTTATCACAAAATCCCAGCTGAAGTTAAACCTTCCCAACCAGCTGCAAAAATCACTTTTGCAGGAGCTTTTGATTCTGATTTCGCTCTACTTTTGAGAGAAAAAAGATCCACTACTTTAGCAGAGATGCAAGATGATGCTATAGATATTTAATCAAATATGATGGCATCCGGGAAGTTGAAAACTAAAGTTGAGATGGGAACAAGAGAACCTAGGCATTTTAAAGAACATGCAGGCCCCTGTGGGTCTGGAAAATCTACAGAGGAAAAAATGGAAGAGATGGAAAAAATTATTAAAGATTTATCAAACAAAATTTCCAGGATGGAAATGGAGCAAGCCAAACATGATCCATATGTTAGAAATAAATTCAGGGGAAATCCTAATTCTCAAATACAACAAAGGAAAATAAAAAATGAGGAATAGAAGATTCAAACTCCTTTTAAAACTGATAATTTCATACAGAGAGATGAGGTGCAAGATTATGATGAATTAGACGAAGATCTAAACAACCTTAGCGATGACGATATTGAGCCTCACCTGACCAAATAGGATTATGAAAAATCCTTGGATATTGAATCTTTGTTTAATGATGATGAAAATGAGATAGTTCTTTCGGATTCATCGCATTGGTTTTTGATATTAGACGTTTCGTACCAAACCACACTGGTTTGGTCCGAAACATCGAATATCAAAAACCAATGCGATGAATCTGAAAGAACTATCTCATCAAAACAATGGTCGCAAAAGTATTAGAACAGAAATAGATGATGAAAATATCAACAATTTGGGAGACTCTACATACAGAGGTCTCATTGATTCAATAATGGTCGAGCTTCAACATAAATATAAATTGAGGCCAAGAGACAAAACTTCTACGAATATTCCACCAAAAAATATTTTATCACGAAACAAAGCAAATCAAGAAGCAGTTACAAAACCATCGACTGAAACACAAGCTTCTCAAATAAAGCAAGTTGAAATGAAAACAGTACAAACTAAGAAGCTAGAAAACACAGAAGTCGAAGTTCAGATCAGGGAAATTGAAAAACCAATTGGGACTTTTAATTTAGAGAATGAACTTAATAAAATTAAAATTTTAATGCCTTTGGTTGAACTTGCAAAGAACCCAATCCATACAAAACAAATGGCTAAAGAAATACATTTTTATAATGTTGAATGTCAAGATGATGTTATCAATTTGCAAGATGAAAAACCTACAATCATGTTTGGACCACACATTGAAAATAATAAAGATTGTGTTGTTCCTTTCTATATTACATTGATTGTGCATGATCATTTACTTCACAATTGTATGTTAGACTCAGGAGATTCACATAATTTAATTCCTAATATTATCATGGAAAACTTGGGCCTTGAAATTACCAGACCTTATCAATATTTATACTCGTTTGATTCTAGGAAGGTTAAGTGTCTGGGTATGATTAAAGATTTAGTTGTAAATCTTTCTCAGGTTCCCGTGAAGAGTATTCTTATGGATGTGGTTTTTTTTTTATGTTCCTGCCAAGTATGGCATGCTTCTATCCATATCTTTGGGCGCCAAGATAGGAGGATCGGTTCAACTAGACATGACCTATGAGACAATTCCATTTTTTGGTGGACAATTTACTCGACTGTACAAAGAAAATAGACTGGCGTATTCTGTGAGTGACCCTCAAAACCCTAATAACTACCCAGTCTATGTTGTTGACAAATATTTAGGAAATTTATATTATCATTAGATGATGATTTTGAACAATGTATAGAAGAAGAAAATAAAAAAAGAGAATTCTCAAATAAGACTATAAATGTTAGAGAAGGGATGTGGAAAATGTTCTTCGATGGTGCTTCATCCTGCAAAGGAGAAGGAGCTGGAGTTTTATTTGTGGCATCGAGCGATGTGTATGTTATTTCTTTCTCTTATAGATTACAATGGGATGTTTACTATACCAATAATGTATGTGAGTATGAAGCTTTATTTTTAGGATTATAAGCTGCAAGAAAATTAAAAATTGAACATTTGATAGTTTATGGTGATGCTGAGCTCATTGTAAAACAAATAAAACAACAATACCAAGCTAAGCATCTGAGATTGAGATCATATAGAAATTGTGCCTGGGATCTAATAGATAATTTATTCTCGAATTTTAATATCCACTCTATTCCCATAATGCAAAATCAACAAGTTGGCTCTTTATCCAAAGTTGTTGCGACTTTCATACCACCTATTGTTTTGAAGCTGAAATATCATATTGAGATGAAACATAGACCTTAAATTCCAAAAAATGTTAAAAACTGGCAAGTATTTGAAGATGATGGACAAATCAAACAGTTCCTAGAAATGGTAGATGAGTTTTCTAAGACCCACATAGATCAAGAAAATCAAAATGATCCTTCTTGGATTATGCAGGAAGGAGAAAATTTGGACAAGTTCCAAGATAAAATTGTGAAATCACCACATGCTCTTACTTAAAAACAATCAAATTCCCAGAGGTTTGATCCCTCTAGAAAGGTTGTTTGACCAGGATGATATGCCTTTAAAGTCTACTTTGTGACTTCAACCCAAAGAAGTTGAATAATTTATTGTAGGAACTAATGAAAATCCCAAAAATGGTCAAAATGGTCAAAATATCAAAATATCTTTCGACACAAATAAAGAGTAAATATGTTGAGTTTCTTAAACAGTATAAAGATTTTTTTGCATGGTATTATGATGATTTAAAAACTTATGATACTTCTTTTATTGAACACAAGATTCTCTTAAAACATGGTATTAAGCCTTTTAGGCAAAATCTTAGATAGATAAACCCAATTCTTCTGTCAGTAATAAAAAGGGAGGTTAAAAAACTCCTTGATGCAAAAATCATTGTTCCCCTCAGATACTCTAAATGGGTGGCCAATTTGGTCCCTGTTAGGAAGAAAAACGGTGAGATAAGACTTTGTGTTGATTTTAGGAACCTAAACCGATCTTCTCTTAAAGATAACTACCCCCTCCAAAAAATGGATCATGTTTTAGAAAAGGTGGTAGAGGCTAAAACAATTTCTATGATCGATGGTTTCTCAGGATACAATCAGATTGTTATTGATGAAGATGATAGGGAAAATACTGCATTTACTACTCCATCGGGAACTTTCATGTATGATAAAATGCCTTTTAGTTTAATGAATGTAGGAGAAAATTTTCAGAGAGCAATGGATATCACATTCGTTGGTGAGAGAGATAATTTTATTGTTATTTATCTGGATGACCTGACAATTTTTTCTAACTCTAATGCAAAACATTTGGTGCACCTCAGACAAACTTTTGAAAAATGTAGAAAAATTAGTTTGTCTCTTAATCCCCAAAAATCACACTTTTCCATGCAAGAAGGTAAACTTTTAGGACATATAGTTTCAAAGGATGGAATTAAGGTTGATCCTAAACGAGTTGAGGCTATTGACCTGATTAATGTTCCTAGAAATAGAAAAGAGATTCAATCTTTTTTTGGGAAAGATCAATTTTTTGAGCAGATTTATTCCTAACTTTGTTGAAATAATCAAATTGATTGCAGATATGCTAAAATAGGAAAACAAAGTAAAATGGACTGCAAAAGCCAAATCATATTTCAAGCATGTTAAGAAAGCCATGGGAGAAGCACAAATATTGGTAAGTCCAGACTATACAAAAGAATTCTTAATCTTCCGCTTTTCTTCTGAACATATCATTGCAGTAGCTATTATTCAAAACAACGAAGAGGGATTCAAACAACCAATAGCCTTTTTCAGCAAAATCTTCAGGGATGCAGAGCTAATATATGATATTCTAGAAAAACAAGCTTATGCGATGGTGAAGGTGTTGAGCACTCAACACACCCTAAAACGCCTATGTAAAATTTTACTTTTTGTGTACCACTTGATCTTTTGCACTGTCTGATTCGTCATCATTATGGAAAATGTGGTGTTTTATTACCATTTTGGCTCTCATTAAGTCTTTAAAAGTTTTCTTGAAACTATGAAAATCCATGACTTAAAAGATTTAACTTCTGAATAAGAATCAACAGCTAAAACATTTCCCCGACGCGCTCAAAGATTCAACATTGGGAAGAGTTAAAATGAAAGAGAAGCACTCAAGAAAACCACAGTCGTCGAGCATTGATCTTCATTGGCATCGACAAACAAAAGATTTATTTTGCAACAAGTATCACCAAGGATATCGTCGATGATCGATCCCCTTGGCGTCGGAAAAAAGGCTAAATGAGTAATCCCTTATGAAGGAAGAAAATAATCGTCGATAGTCGATCCTTGAAACTCTAGGCATCAACGATTTTTTGAGAAGGTAGGTCCGTAAAAAGGGCATGACAGGTTTATTATCCCCGATACTTTTCGGCATCGACAGTCCCAGGTTTATTTTGACACATGCATCTTGTTGAAAACCCAGACTCCAATTGAGATACACGATCAAACCACCTGCCCCCACCTATCACGTGTCGTTTCCAGAGTGGTTAAACATACGATCAAGTTTTCCCTTGAGTTGTTAGCAGTTCCCGAGGCTCGAGTGGCACCCCGAGTCAGTTTTTTCATGTCAGCATCGTACGAAAAAATCAATCAACATCAGAAGTTCGAAACAGGAGGATGCCAATGAAACATTCGTCATGCATCATTGATCCTCGATCTGCCTAGTTGAAAAGAGACACGATGGGATGTTTTAAAACCAAATACGTTTAGATTCGATGCATTTAAAGGGATAATTAATTCCAAAACTTGCATTAGTTGCTAATTCGTGTGCGAATCAAAAGGAGCATTTGAACCCACCGATACAACACATCACCCTCCATGATTCCACCACTAACCCACGATGAATTAAATTGCAGAGATTCGATAGTATATTTGTTTGAATTTCAGTCATCACCCAGATTAATTGGTTGATACGACTGCTAGGATATTTCCCGTTAAATTCTTTTGAGCCATTGTAAACAATATTATTCTGCGCGTAAATAAATTCAAATCATTTAGAGGAGCGAGACGAGCAATTCTTAAAAATCTTCCAAGATCTCGTGAGTATTAAACAACAGAGTTTAGGAAACATTACAGGTATGTACTAGTCTGGATTTTCTGTGTTTTCACTTCACATATACATTTTGGGCCAATATTTCTCTGTATGATGGACCTAAAGGATTGCTTCATTTGTAGGAACAATGACTCCAATAAAACCAACCACCAGGATATCTCCAAGAGCGTCAAAGCTAAAGGAACCAGATGTGGGAGAAATTTCTTCCCCAGTTGTCACAAAGAAACTGGAATTTACTCCAAAACCGATACCCATCATCAAGACATCCACCAAGAAGGTTTTCATTCAGCCTTCATCCTTTGGAGACACAGAGGTGAGCATAGGGACCAAGGAAGTATTCTTTCACTGTGGAGAAATTTTCCAGAAGATCATCAAGCAGGAAGAATTCCCTGAATATACCCCGCAGAATGAACCCAATATCAGAAAGCTCGACGATGATGTTTTCCCAAATATCTGAAGATCGTACCTACACATGGTAGCAACAAGAACTCCATTATTCCCCTTAATAGAACTCCTGAAGTGGCTTATCGACCACACAGACACATAAATATGTTTGATTAATGACAACAATGGCGAGTCTGTTGAGGTTTTCCTTCCAGTGGAGGTGAATAATTACTACAATCTCAGAGACCCAGATGAGTGATTGAAAACCAATTTTGTTGTAAGATTCTATGAAAAACATGACACCATCAAGGTGATGGCTTCATGGTGGAGAGAGGATAAAAGATACACCAATAGATCCTCCAGCTGGTACTGACGGACAACTTAAGGGAGCCTTATATCTATCTAATGGCCCTCATTTTCCATTTGTATGGGGAGAACGATTGTTCCAAGTTTTTAGAGGCATGGATTCCTCTAGCTTACACTATAACCATTTCGGGGAGGGGTTTTAACTCCGGTGACATCATTTCAAAGTTGTTGGGAATTTGTATTCAACAGGACTAGACGCCGAAAGAGGGAGAAACCCCATACTTCTATATGGCTTCTTATTTATTGGACGTCATTTGTGCCAGAAATGCCTTTGTCGGAATGAACTTGAGCTGGCACACCTCATAACTTTCGATCCATGTATATTTCGGCATCTTGTGGGAGAACAGGTACAAGAAATCCTACTCTCTCATCCACGATCAATTTATCGCACGTATTCATTTTATGTTGTTCAAGAAAGAGTGCCCAAGACTATCATATTCGGCCAAAATGATGATATCAAATATTGGCCACTAGTATATGGATGAGAGAGATACCTACATCAGGGTTTTCGAAGCCACCAAAGCACCGCACCTATTGTTTGTGTATGTCCTTGATCGACTAGTAATAGGGGAAATTTTTTATAAGACCATCCTGCAAGGTTACAATGCTACTCTAATAAAATATAAGAAGTGAGCATTTATACCTTATGGATTTCATATAGGTTTCTACATGGTAAAAGAAACCACTCAAGACAAGAAGGAAGGTTTAATCCAATTGGAGTTATTATTCCATACTGGTCATTTTCGCAAGCACAACACAAAGGGCTTGGTCCTAAAGCATGCATCACAAGTATTGTCCTGCTGGCCATACACCCATGACAGGTTTGAAGATGAGATCTTCACTGAAAACGCTCAAGACTGGGATGAGGTGATGGGAAGGATGGATGACCCCAAGGAAACTAGGTTCAAGGCCATGAGACTGGATGAGCAAGAGACATCCCTGGAACAATCGACTCAAGGGGTCCTCAGGGCCAAAGAAGAAAGGATAGTGCCTGAAACAACCAAAGTAGAAGAATCCCCCTTGATAGCCCCAATGCAAGGCATAGTTATCCATTTGGTACAGGATGTGCAGGAAAGGGGACTACACATGTTAGATAGGTCACAACGGGTGCTTGATCAACTACAAGATGACCCAAACCTATCAGAAATGACGGGATCACCTCTCGATAACCCAGAGAGAAGACAAATGGGGACAAGCGACCCAAAATTTATAGATGTTGATGAAATTGTTGGGTTGGGTGACCTTGAATTCACAATGCCACCGACTTGATCTCCAACAGGTGTGGCGACTCAACCAGAAATAGTCTGGGTATCATTGGAGGAAAGCGCATCAAACCCCTTGAGTGAGTTTATAAAGATATATGATGACGATGAAAGCTTAGAAGTATCTCTCAGGACCCCAGTTCATATCGAAGAATGAAAGGGACCTGAGAAGACATCTTCTTTTGTTCCTGATGTCCAAAGTCAGGAGGTTCCACAAAAAGAAAAAGAAGTTGAAAGTGGCCTTGACACAAAGATGCCCAATGCCCTGAAGACCCGAGTAAATAGTCCAAAGGACAAGTCAGGACCATACGAGCCAGAGGAAGGAGCCCCGTAAAAGGAAATTAACATTTCAACGACCGATGAACAAGTAAGTATCGAGTCTATACCCGATGCCTCTATTTCAGTAGATACTCAGATCCCTGATGAGCAACAGACAGAAGCCGAGCCTTCGGCGCATAGCATGGAATTTTAAGATCTCGATATTGAACAAGTATATACCATCTGGAGTTTCGGAAATACACTCACATGGGGGGATAAACAGATTCCCAAACCTGTGGATGAGGTAGTCGATATCCATGTGATCGCCTATGATTAGAAGAAGAAGGCTATTGTTCAAAGGACCACCAAGAAAAGGAGGATCACTTTAGATCGCTCCATCCTCATCACTATAGAGGAAAATTTGATAAACACATAAAATGCTAGAACATTTGAGCTTATCAGCGTGGGTATGGCGATCTCAGATGCCACCCTGGACAGAGCTAAATGGAACGAAAGGAGTTGGTCGCCACCCTGAAATAACTAGAACATTTATGCCACCTAGCTAAGTACTATCAGGACACCACACATGTGATCGTGTACCTGAGGAGTGAGTTCAAAGAGGACTATAACAAGTTCACAAATGAGTGGAACCTTTTCACTACGAATATAGTTGAGCTCCAGGAAGATACTCTCATGGCACTCGCAACGTGAAAAGATATGGATCAGTGGTACGAAAAGGCGCAGCAAGATGTAGAGAGAATCGACTACATTGGTTCATTCCAACAGGGCCGAGAGAAAGAAGAACACGACATTCATGTGTTGAACGAAATCAGTCTGGATCACATAAAGAAGTCGAACAAATATTGGGCAAGAATGTCTCAGGAATCGCACCGAGAAATTCAAGAGAAATGGGCCAAATGCGAGAAATATTGGGGTAAAATAAATAAGGCTATGAAGGATATCGAACTCCTCGAGTTCGGCACACCTGGCGACTTTGATGACTTGCATGACATATTCAAATCACACACCAAGAAAGATTCGTTATGGGCCGAAGAGCTAGCGAAAGTGACCGACACAGTGCTAGGACAGGTGAAACAATTTATGGAACACTTGATAAGAGCTCGGGCTGTGCTACAACTGTTAAGCGAAAGTCTGTTGAAATATCAGGCACATGCAGTAAATAACAGAAAGATTTGCGCGGCTTCGATGGAACAACACATATTTCCATATGCCCACACCTACGAGGAGTTGTTGGAAAATTGTTATGAGAGAATGCCACATGGCGAATTCTGTTTTTTTTAACTGCACTTTAGCCATTATTTTTAGTTAATTTTATGTTATAAATAAGAGCATCAAACGATTAGTTAAGGGTCGATATTTGTTGCAATAAACTCTCCTTTTCTGGTTTTTTAAGAATTATTTTGTAGCTACCTGTAATTGAGAAGTCCTTCTGGACCAAAGACAAGTTATATTTTCATCAAATGCATGTGTGATTGGGAATATAGAAGAACTATTTCCTATCTTGTCTCATGAATGGATGTTGTAACAAGTAAGAGCTATTAAATCTATTGTTAAGTTATCTAATGCAATGCTTTATAGTTCTTTTCCTTAATGATGAAGATGAATCATTGTGTTATTATGTGATGGATGATTAGAGTACGTGAATTATTTTTCTTTCCATTATCTTATCGCATATGTGTTTACTTTTGGATAATTAGTATCTCAGATAGTAATTGGATGCTCACATGGTTAACATATTAGTACCAGGCCTGTGGTATAAAATTGTCGTCTACATGCTTGAGTAGCGGGTTATCCCAAGCTCAACCTCTTCTCCAGTAGTTAAACATAATCCTGTTTTTTTCCAAGTTGGTTTATACCATCTTACATCTTATATCAGTCCCACCTAAGAGGAAATAAAAAAAGAGAAAGTCTGAACTAAAGGAGATGCCTTCAAAAGAAAACGTAAATCTCATCGATTAAATTGGTCGTATCGCAAGATCTGGAGAACCATTCCACTATTAAACACTGCAGAGTCTAATTGGACCTCAGTGGCACGTTTGGTTCCTACTTTTGAACTAAAGGTATTTAGGACCCATCAACAGAATTGGAACTAGAAGGAGGGCCTAAAGAATGACTGGTTGAATACCTATTTTATATAATATTTCAGAGAGCCTGTAGATTCAAAACATCCCACATGCATGGCTAGTCATTCCCAAGACATCCCACACATGTTGAGTACTCCTGAAATGAGTAACTCAACCTAGCCTGAGGAAGAACGCTTGTTCCCTAACATACCTTATGCTCTCCCTTGTGAGGAATTAAATCAATTTAGAAGAATCACAAGAGCATACACCCGATAGATCAGTGCGTTGTCTTTAGCTCTGATACTTCCTCGAAGACAAAAAATAAGTAGACCAGTGGTCAATACTCCCGATGAGGTTTTTGTGCACACAGTAGCAGACCTAATAGATTTTTTAATCACCAAAATCAAACATCCTCTCAATATGATCCCTGAAATGCCAGTCGACAACGTCTCTGAACCAGACGATTTTTCAGAAGAGCAGGAGTTTAACTCAGAATCTGAAGATATGGAAGACAACAATTACCATAATGAATAAAGGGGAAACCCACCACAGAATAATCAACCCTGGTTAGCCAGAGATGCTTTGGCTCTCCCGGGACCAGTCCATAACCTTCCCCGACATCCAGAGAAGTTTCTTCCTAAGTTTGATCCTGAGACCTCAGGATTGCCTGAAGATCATATCAAGAAATTTATACTAGAGATCAGACTTATGAATGTCCAACATGAAGACGTAGTTTGCAGGTTGTTCCCCTATACGTTTGAGAACTTATCCTCCACATGGTATTTTAACCTACCTGTAGGATCCATAACTAGTTGGACAAAGTTTCAAAAGGAGTTTTTAGATAAATTTGTTGAAGAAACCACCACAAAATCTTTGATGGATGAATTGTTCACAGCCACCATGAGTTCAAAAGAGAAGGTTAAAAATTTCAATCAAATATTCACAACTATTTTGAACAAATTCCAACCTGAAGCTAAACCAACTCAGGAGTTGCAAATCAAAGTATATGCTAATGCGCTCCCAACTTCTATTTCCATGTTTGTGAAGAGGGTTGCCAAACGAACCTTAGCTGAGAATTTTGAAGAAGCCAAAATGATAGAGTTCCAGAAGAAAGGGTGTAAATAAGAACATGTCTCTTTAGTTAAGAAAGAAGTTCAACCTCCTCCCAAGAGAGGACTCCTTTTGACTAGACCGCCAGGGAAACAAGCAGAACAGACTCCCGACAAGGGTAATGGAGACATAGAAGATATACAACGGATGGTTAATAAATTATCAAATGAGATCATAGACATGGAAAGAAGTGTAGGGGAGGTAAACTAAGGACAAAGGCCCTATAATCCTTTCTTTAAAAGGAGCCCACCGTTCAAAGAAATTGAGCCTCCCCCAAAAAAATTAAATATCGATCTAGGAAATGTGGCATCTGATTCTTTCTGTACCTATCATCAAGAAAACCACTCTGAAAGAGACTGCGTGCAATGGGTACATGCCATGAATTTGATGGGAAACTGGTTTCTAGATGAGGTTTCCCTAATCGAACAACCAAGTAGTTCAATTATAAATGTCGTTGATAAGGAAGAGATTGATCCACCAGAAGATACAACCATGCTAATATGGGATCCTAACCTAATTATGCCTTCCGACGACCTATTTCAGGTTCAAGAACCACCCACAAAGATCTTGGTTGCGCAAACATGAAGTAAGGGTTCACCTATTTCAAAAGATCCTACTACTACCCAAACTCCGGGAGGAAGAACAACTCCCAATCACCCGAAAGCACCTTTTTCTCCCCGTAAGAAACCTATTAGCATCCATACCCGAGAATCACCCAAATTGGAGTACAACGTATTTGAAGATTTGAATAAGTTGAAGGCTAATATATCAGTTATGGACATATGTATAATTCCTCAACAGAAATAATTCTTGCTACATGCTTTGAGATCAGTAGAAAACCCTACGCCAGACGATGAACAACAAAGAAATCTAACTTCCACAGATCTAGTAAATAAACCAACTGTGAATACATGCTCAGAAGATAATAAGGGAAAACCCTTTGTCCTGTCGTTCCTTTTAACGTTTGAAGTTTTCAACAGGAACCTTCACAATTGTTTGGTCGATTTAGGAGCATCTTCCAACGTTATGCCACTATCTATTTGCAATAAATTAAATGTCGTTCCTCTCAAAGGTGATAAACATGTAACAAAACTAGACATAACCCAGGTGAAGGTCATGGGAGAACTTAAATATGTAATGATCATAATAGCCATGCATCTTAAGTTTGTGCAAGTGATTGACATCATTGTAGTAGATATCCCAAAATATTATGGATTATTGTTAAACCGAGACTAGTCTGAGAAATTAAACGGATACTTTAGTAAAGACCGAGCACATCTTTGGCTACCATTAAAGGGGCACATGAGCATGATCAGAACTGATAGGGAAAGATATCTGAAACATGCGGTCAGTAATCTAGAAACTCTAAACGAACCCTCATCGACAGATTTCCCTATGCTAGGCAATTATTCATGTGATTCCTATTCCAGGAACTTCTATCATATTTCATTTGATGTCCCTCTCACTCAGAAATCCGAAATGGTTTTTCAAGAGAAATCGCCGATACCAACAGAGGAAACCCTCTTTTGTTAAGAACTAGTGCTAGAAATCACCGGACAAAAGATAGGAGAGCAAGAAAGTAATAAGAAAGAAGAAACAGTTAACCGTCTCTCACAAATTTGGACCATATGCTTTGATGAATCTAAATCATAGGAAGGGTCAAGGGCAGGATGTGTTCTCATTGATCCAAAAGATAAACATCATTTCCTGTCATGTAGACTAGAATTTGAATTCCCAAACAACACCAGCGAGTATGAAGCTCTAGTACAAGGGTTAAAGAAATCCATAGACTTAAACTTCAAAGAATTGAAGGTTTTTGGAGACTCGGAGATTATCGTTAGACAAGTAAGGAATACTATACATTCCAATTCCCCGCACCTAAATAATTATCAACTAGATGTGCATAGGTTAATGGAGCATTTTGAAGATTTCAATATTACAGTGATCCCCAGAGAAAAGAATATTCTTGCTAATTCCCTAGCCACATCTGCTTCAAGGTTGTCACCTCTAGAATATTATGAAGCCTCCTAGTTCACTGTGGAGCTACTCTACAAACCATCAGTGCCTAACAACATTTCTAATTGGAAAGTCTTTGAAGGAGATGAATAGATCATAAACTTTCTGACTAACCAAGATAATTTCAAAGGCCTAGCTATTGACGATGAAGTATTCCAGGAAATCAATAGAAACTAATCCTCAGATAGGTCAACCAACTGACAAATTGAAGTCTCACATGATCTTGAAGGGGATAACTAATTTAGAAAATCTTTTTGACCTAAAAGAACAATTTAAGGGGCCCAAAAACATGAAAACCAGTAGTTCTTGTCCCATGCATGAAACTGTAAATCTCGAAACCCCAAAAAACCAAAAAAATATAAATCGTGGAAAGACTGTATCTAAAGAGGAAAGTAAATCTTATCTCAAACTGTTCAGACAATATCAAGATGTCTTTGCTTTGTCCTACCGAGATCTGAAAACTTACGATACCTGTATCATTCAACACACTATACCATTAAAACCTGAAGTGAAACCCTTCCAACAGAAGCTCTGGAAGTATCACCCATCCCTGGAACCTATCATGTGTTAGGACTTGAAGAAACTTTTAGATGACAAAATTATCTTCCAGGTTAGGCATTCCTCGTGGGTAGAAAATTTGGTCCCTGTGGGAAAAAAAGTCTGGAGAAATCCACTTATGCTCAGATTTTAGGAACCTCAACAGAGCTTCAGAAAAGGAAAATTACCCAGTCCCACCAATGGATAAACTCTTGCAGGCCATGTCCGGTTCTCATATTTTCTATCTACTGGACAGTTTCTCAGGTTACAACCAAGTTCTAGTTTCAAAGAAAGATCGTTTGAAAACTACCTTTCGAACCAAGTGGGGAACTTTCTCTTACAAACGTATGCCCTTTGGGTTAATCAACACAGGGGAAACCTTACAAAGGGCTATGGATGTAGCGTTTCGAGGGATGATAAAAAAGTGTGTGGTAGTGTATCTATACGACGTGACTGTGTATTCGAAGAACAGAGAGGATCACATCCAACACTTAACCCATATTTTCTAAAGGTGTAGAAAATACGCTATATCATTAAACCCGAAGAAAACTATATTTGGTGTGGAGGAGGGAAAGCTATTAGTTCATATTATATCCCAAGCTAGAATTCGCATAGACCCTGAGCGAGTCAAAGCTATAACTCAGATCACATTACGTCACAACAAAAAGACAATGCAATCCTTCTTCGGGAAAATCAATTTTGTAAGAAAATTCACACCTGATTTCGTCGAGACTGTCAAACCACTACAAAACATGATCCACAAAGATGTTGAATTTAAGTGGGACGATTCATGGGAGGATTCTTTCAACAATATTAAAAATTCTATATCTCAAGCCCCTGTGTTATGAAGTCCTGATTTTAATAGAGATTTCTTCCTCTATACTTTCGCCTCCGACCAATCGATAACTACAGTATTGACTCAGAAGGATGATGACAACAATGAGACTTTGGTGTTGTTCATGAGAACTAAACTCCAAGGAGCCGAACTTAATTATCCTGCTATAGATAAACAGGCCTATGCAGTATATAAAGAAGTAAAGAACTTCAGATCTTTCATCCTCAAGAACCATACCAAAGTAATCGTACCTCATCCTGTAGTTTGATCCTTATTTACTGAACAAGAGATTGGGGAAAAAAGAGGGAACTGGATGGAAGTAGTACAAGAATTTGATCTAGACATAAAACATGCCAAACTAGTTAAAGGGAAAGGGTTATGCAAACTTGCGGATGAAGCCCAGGACCAAGTAAATGAAGACTCCAGATGGGAAAATGAAATGGCATCATGGTGTGGTGAAGCTTCATACATTTCCCCAGGGCTAGATTCTTGGTATAATAATTTAACTTATCTCTTTCACCATGGGACTTTCCCATAAAATCTCAATCCTAGGGAAATGAGAGCTCTCAGGTTAAAATATGCAGAATATCGCCTCATAAATTCGATACTCTTCCGGGTTAATTATGATGGGGTATTCTTGAGATGTCTCGAACGTGAAGATGCACACAAAGTTTTGAAGGAACTCCATGATGGCCTTGTTGGTGGACATTTTGCAGGAAACACCAACACTCATAAGATACTGAGAGTTTGTTATTATTGGCCCACTTTGTTTAAGGATGCTCACACTTATGCTAGAAACTGTAAGACTTGTAAAATAAGTATTGGGAGAGAGAAGAGAGGGGCAATTCCACTCCAACCCGTGATCGTTTCTAGGCCTTTTGAGAAATGGGGGTTAGATATCATAGGATAAATTACACCAAGATCTTCAAAAAAACATAAGTATATACTTACTTCCACTGATTATTTCACGAAATGGGCAAAGTTCATCCCTCAGACCCATGTAAATGAGAAGGTGGTAATCCAATTCATAGAACAACATCTGATCACAAGGTTTGGTGTCCCTTCTGTCCTAGTTTTTTTATAATGCAACTTACTTTTATTCCACCTTATTAACAGAGTTTGCACTAGACAAAGGAATCATAATTAGATACTCTGCAAATTACTATCCATTGGGAAACAGAGTGGTAGAATGAACTAATAAGAACTTGGTGAGAATATTGAAGAAAATGGTTGCAGACAACCAAGGAAATTGGCATAATATACTTCATAATTCTTTATGGGCCAATAGGGTCACACCCAAAGAAGATATAGGAAATTCCCCATACTTTCTAGTATACAGACAGGAAGTTATTTTCCCGAACGGGCTTTATCTTCCATCTCTTCAACTTGCTCAAGATTCTATAGGGGAGCCTTCATCGACTATACAACAAAGAATTGACACTCTTCTCATGTTAGAAGAAGAGAGGGAGAAAGATAAATCAAAGTTCCTAGCTCACAGCAGATTGTTAAAAGATGGTTTGACAAGCATAAGGCTAAAGAGAAGAATTTTGAAGGAGACCTAGTTCTAAAATGGGACAGAGCAAATGAGCCTAAAGGAAAACATTCTAAGTTTCAGAATCCATGGCTCAGACCTTTCCAGATGGTTGAGAAGATTGGGGCAGGAAATTATTGGTTACAGAACCTAAGGGGGGAACATGATGCCCTCCCAGTAAATGGCCAAGCCCTAAGACAATATTCCCATTAAAAAAAAAAAACTGAGTTTTATTTTATGTTTTGTGTGCGTATTTCATGAGTTTTGTTTCAGCTAGGTCAATTGCGAATTGCTTTTACTTTTTTTTTTTTTTTGGACTTCTGTGCTTTTGAAGATTGTGTTTAGAAATACAATGGTTGACCTCAAATCATGCAACATAGCGAACTCTGTTCCTAACTCATCGCTCACATACAACACAAGGAGCATCGGGTGTTAAGCCCTAATATTGGCTCATTACCACTTAATTGGGGCATATTAGATTAGTAATGTTATTTTATTTATGTCGGCTTAGGCCATTAGTTGTGATTTATATTAGTAATGTTATTTTATTTATGTCGGCTTTAGGCCATTAAAACCTCCTAGTCTCCTATATATACCAAGGAGACATTTTCATTTTGAATCATCTTGGACTTGAACATTTAAGTGGGGTAAAAGGAGGTTGCCACCTCGAAGAGGCTTATTATCTGATATTATCTCTTTTTCAAGGCGTTGAGTACTTTTCTTGAGGTTTTTCTATGCTATACTGATGTTTGGTTCTTAACATATGGTATCAGAGCTCAAGGTCTTGGGGTTTCGCTGCTACATCTGAGACACCGTGTAATTTTCGCTATAACTTTTTTTCTACAACGTTTCAGGAGGAACGGCTTAAAGGGTTTTTATAAGATGGATCAAGGTACGTTTTGTTAAAAATTAAGCTCCTGAGGCATTATAATTTCGGATATACAGACGGTACAATATAGGGTTCTGGAATCATCCTGAAATGAGTCATTGTGGAATTTTCGCTATAAAAACATTTTGGTAACGTTTCAGACCCTGAACTCCGGAGGTAATTTACAGAAATTATAATTGTAGCTGTGGTTAAAATTTAAGATTTTGTTTCATCTTAAATTTGTAGATACACCCTGTGTAAGATAGGGTATTTGACTAGTCCTATTGACTAGTCTCAAGAAGGTGTTCCGGGTAAAACAATCATAACTTCTTCCTAGAGTATCCAAA
>ML810086.1:223794-235223 GCA_009831015.1 Picea engelmannii
CCCCCCCCCCCCCCTGGGACCCCCCTAGGAATTCACCCAACGCACACGACACAAAGAGCACTACTAGAGGGATCATCAGATGCAGTTGTCATATCTGACGTGCCCACACACACACATGCAAAGAATATAACACATACCCAACAAAACATACGATCAAGTTTTCCCTTGAGTTGTTAGCAGTTCTCAAGGCCCGAGTCACACCCCAAATCAGTTTTTCCACATCGGCACCGTATGACAAAATCAATCGGTGTCAGAAGTTATAAACAAGAGGATTCCAATGAAACATTCACTAGGCATCGTCAATCCTTGACCTGTCCACTCAGAAAGTGACACGATGGGACATTTTAACGCCATATACGTTTATATTCGACGCATTTAAAGGGATATTTGATTCCAAAACTCGCATTAGTTGTTAATTTGTGTGCGAATCAAAAGGACCGTTTGAACCCACCGATACAACACATCACCCTCTACGCCTCCGCCGTCAACCCACGATGAATTAAATTGCAGATATTCGGCGGTAGATTTGTTTGAATTTCACTCATCACCTGGATTAATTGGTTGATACGACTGGTAGGATCTTTCCCGTTAAATTATTTTGAGCCATTGTAAACAAGATTATTTTGTGCGCAAATAAATTCAGATCAGTCAAAGGAGAGAGATGAGCGATTTGGAAAAAGCTTCCAAGATCCGGTGAGTATTAAACAATAGAGTTTAGCAAATGTTACAGGTACGTACCAGTCTAGATTTTCTATGTTTTCACTTCACATATACATTTTGATCCAATATTTCTCTGCATGTTGGCCCTAAAGGATTGTTTCATTTGCAGGAACAATGTCTCCAAGAAAACCAACCACCAAGAAATCTCCAAGAGCGTCGAAGCTAAAGGAACCAATTGTGGGAGAAAGTTCTTCCCCAGTGGTCGCAAAGCAACTGAAATTTACTAAAAAACCAATACCCATCATCAAGACATCCACCAAGAAGGTTTTCATTCAGCCTCTAGACTTTGGAGACATGGAGGTGACCATAGGGACCAAAGAAGTACTCCTGCACTGAGAGAACTTTTCCAGAAGATCAAGCAGGAATAATTCCCTGAATATACCCCACACAGTGACCCCGATATCAGAAATCTCGACGATAAAGTTTTCTCAAATATCTAAAGATCATACTTGCACATGGTAGAAAGAAAAATTCCAGTATTCCCCTGCATAGAACTCCTAAAGTGACTTATCGACCACACGAACACACAAATATTTTTGATTAATGGAAGGTACAGGTACAATAAATCCTACTCTCTCATCTGCGATCAATTTATCGCACATATTCATTTTATGATGTTCAAGAAAGAGTGCCCAAGACTATCGGATGCAACCAAAAAGATGATATCAAAGGTTGGCCACTGGTATCTGGATGAGTGCGATACCTACATCAGGGTTTTTGGAGCCACTAGAGAACCACACCTATTTCCTGTGTATGTCCTTGATTGACTAGTAATAGGGGAAATCTGTTATTAGACCATCCTGCAAGGTTACAGTGATACTCTGGTAAAAGATAAGAAACGAGCATTCATACTTTATGGATTTCATATAGTTTTCTACATGGTAAAAGACACTGCTCAAGCCAAGAAGGAAGGTTTAAGCCAATTGGAGTTCTGATTCTAGACTAGTCATTTTCGCAAGCATGACCCAAAGGGTCTGTTCCTAAAGCACACATCACAAAAATTGCCCTGCTAGCCATACACCCATGACAGTTTTGAAGATGATATCTTCACTCAAAATGCTTTAGACTGGGACAAGGTGATGGCAAGGATGGATGACCCAAAAGTGACCAAGTTCAAGGCCATGATCCTAGATGAGTAAGCGACATCCCTGGAGAAAATGGCTCAAGGGGTCCTAAGGGCCAGAGAAGAAATGATAGCGCCTGAAACAACCGAAGCAGTAGAAGCCCCCTTGATAGCCCCAATGCAAGGTAGAGTTATCCATTTGGTACGGGATTCACGAGAAAGGGGAATGATAATGTTATAGTGGGCACACCTGGTGCTTTATCAGCTACAAGGTGACCCAGACCTATCAGAAACAACGGGATCACTTGCCAATAACCCAGAGAGAAGCTAGATGGGTACAAGCGGCCCAGAATTTATAGATGTTGATGAAATTGCTGGGTTGGATGACCTTGAATTCACAATTCCACCGAATGGATCTCCAGCAGGTGTGGTGACTCAGCTAGAAATAGTCTAGGTATCAGTGGAGGAAAGCACATCAAACCCCTTGAGCGAGTTTATAAAGATATATGATGACGATGAAATCCCAGAAGTATCTCTCGGGACCCTGGTGCATATAAAAGAAGAAAAGGGACCTGAGAAGACATATTCTTATGTTCCCGATGTCCAAAGTCAGGAGGTCCCATAGAAAGAAAAAGAAGTCGAAAGTGCCCTCGACACAAAGATGCTCGATGTGCTAGAGACCCGAGCAGATAGTCTGAAGGACAAGTCAAGACTGGACGAGCCAGAGGAAGGAGCCCTGCAAAAGGAAATTGGCGTTTCAATGACCAATGAACAAGTAAGTATCGATTCTATCCTTGATGCCTCTATTTTAGTCAATACTCAAATCCCTGATGAGCAACAGAAAGAATCTGGGCCTTCTACGCACAATGAGGAAGTTCGAGATCACGATCTTGAACAAGTATATACCATCGAGAGTTTCAAAAATACACTCACATGGTGGGATAAAAAGATTCATGAACCTATGGAAGAGGTATTCGATATACATGTGATCACCTATGATCGGAAGAAGAAGGATATTGTCCAGAGGACCACCAAGAAAAGGAGGATTACTTTAGATCTCTCCATCCTCATCACTACAGAGGAAAATTTGATAAACACATAAAATGCCAGAACATCTAAGCTTATCGACGTGGGGATGGTGATCTCAGATGCCACCCTGGATAGAGATAAATGGGAAGAAAAGGAGCTAGCCACCGCCCTGAAAGAACTAGAACATTTGCACCACCTGGATAAGTACTATCAGGACACCACACAGGCCATGATGTACCTGAGGAGTGAGTTCAAAGAGGCCTATAGAAAGTTCACAAACGAGCGACACCTTTTCACTGTGAATATAGTCGAGCTCTAGGAAGATACTCTCATGGCACTCGCGACATGTAAGGATATGGATCGGTGGTACGAAAGGCACAGCAAGCTGTAGAGCGAATCGACTACATTGGTGCAATCCAATAGGGCCGAGAGAAAGATGAACATGACATTCAGGTGTTGAACGAAATCATTCTGGATCACATAAAGAATTCGATTGAATATTGGGCAAGAATGTATCAGGAACCGCGCAACGAAATTCAAGAGAAATGGGCCAAATGTGAGAAACATTGGGGTAAAATAAACAAGGCTATGAAGGATATCGGACTCCCCGAGTTTGGCACACTTGACAAATTCGACGACTTGCATGACATAGTCGAATCACACACAAAGAAAGATTCGTTATGGGCCGAAGAGCTAGCGAAAGTGACCGACACAGCGCCAGGATAGGTGAAAAAAATTATGGAACACCCGGTAAGAGCTCGGACTGTGCTACAACAATTAAGCATCAATCTGGTGAAATATTGGGCACATGCAGTAAAGATCATAGAGTTTTGTGCGGCTCCGATGGAACAACACAGATTTCCATACGCCCACACCTGCGAGGAGTTGTTCATTAGTTGGTCGTAGTGTTACACATGGAATTTGCACACCTAGGTACCTCTCCCTAAGTGTCATAAAGTGTCATATAAGTGTCTCATACACCTTGACACCATGGAATAACCTATGTCACAATCCCTAGACAATGTTGGAGGAGGGATATATTACATGAAGGCCAAAATACCAAGTACACATGAATTATTATTAATATTCATGGAAAAGAAATTGATTAAGTGTGAGAATCAAGTGCACATGAATTATTATTAATATTTAGGAAAAAGAAAGTAATTAAGTGTGAGAATCCACCTCACATTTGGTTTCCTATTTTTTAGGGAAGTTGGAGGATCTCATGGATGGTTGAAATGTTTCCTCCTTAAAATCCTTGAGAGATATTTCCTCCCCAAAATCCTTAAGAGATATTTTCTCCCTAAATATCTTAGAGATCCCTTTCTTAGTGGATCTGATGAGAGATCCTCTCCATGGTGGTTAAGCCTCCAAAACCTATATAATGAGGGATTTCCATGGAGGAGGGGGGGAGAGAGGAGTTTAGAGATACCAAACTTATTATCTCAGGAGAAGTGAGGGAAAAGAATGGTGCAGCATCTAACTTATGATCTCATGAGGAAGGTGTCATTTGGAACATCAACATTTTGTGTGTGGACTGTTTAAGCAAGGGTTTGGACAAGGAGAGCTTGATGAAGATGCTACACTCACATCTATGGTTGTAAGTATCCTTCATTGTTGTTCTCATTAATACAATCAATGCTTGGCCTGTTTATTTCAAACTTGTACTTGTTTCATATAAGTTTGTCTACAGTAGATGGATCTATGTTTTATCTAATCTCAGCAGAGTAGGAAGTCTTTTGTACTTTTGTTTGTCTTGCAGGACCTACCAAGGAGTTCAAGATCAAAGCTCATCCTGGACCTTGCAGGGACAAACGACGTTCATAAGGTATGTACCTTCTTCCTTCCCTTTCATTCATAAGATTTATTAGATCTAAAAGGAATTCAGTGTCCATGTTAAGCACTTTCTGTCTTAGAGTTAAGGGTATAGCTCTCAAGAGGAAATCTACCTGTCCGCAGGGAGATTTTCCTAGAACAGAAATTGGCGACTCCACTGGGGAGGAAATCTGTTTTTTGTTTCCTTTCACAGATCTTGTCTTGTCCCTCTGCCCACTCATTTTATCTTATCCATTGTCTTTTTTATTCTTATAATTTTTTGATTGCCTATTTATGTCATCATGATCACCCTGATTGGCTGAATTTTCTTGAATTTTTGAGTTTCTGGAATTTTTACTGAGCTTTTGAAGTAGAGATCTCCCCTGCCCTTGTTATTAGAGAGCCAATGCTCCCTGCAGGTCTTACATAGAGCATTATAACTCTCTGTTTCCCCTTACACCAGAGCACTACCCCCTTTTTGTGAAAAATCCTCTAGTTTTTCAATTTTTTGGGTTCAGTTTCTGCTTTTTACATTTTCTCAGGGTCTCATACTTTCAGTCCATCTTGGTATTGGCCTTCAATACCCTGTTTTATAAGGATTTATCCTCTTTTGTTTGGATTTTTTGACATTTTTCCTTACTTTGCATTTTGTCCTTCACGATTTGGAGGCAATTTGTCATTTTCTTCTCATTTGTCTGAATGAGTGAAAACTTTGTAAGGGGTTTCAAAGGTCTTTTCTACTTTTCTTTCTAATCTTTGAGTCATCTTGTCCAAGATCTTTCTCCTTCCTTTTGAGTTTTTGGCTTTCTATTTCTTGTTTGATCACAACAAGGGTGTCTTTTGGTTTATGTGAAGTTTTATTCTAGATTGCTTAAATCTCACAACTCTTGAAGTCTGATTAGCATAGGAAGATTTACATCTATTGGTTATCAGGCACATATAAACATTTTTAGCATTGCATTTGGATTCCTTATTAAGGACTATTGCATGAGGTCATTTCATCTTGGTGTTTGACAGTGAAAGGAAAATCCTTCTCCTTCCCTTAATTAGACATTCATTGAAAGAAAATACTGCTTATCATTTTTTTGGAACTGAGTCATAATATCATCAATCTTCACTCTCATACACCTCTGAGTAAAGAAAGACCACTAAAATCAATGCTTAACTAAAATTTATCAGACTTTTTACATCTTTGTTAGCAAACCTACATTAGTTTAAGGCGTAGGGCTTTGGAATAAGTTGAAAGGATAACTTTCCAAAGCTATCAAACAAACTTAGTATCTTGCGGTAGGGAGAGTGAAATCCAATTTTCGTATAGGCTTTCTGGGATCCCCCTCTCACATAGGGGTTATGCACGAGGTCGCACTTAGGAAAGCTACAAAGATTATCCCTCTATGGTTTGACTGATTGTAGTAGTCGGATCGTATTATGGGGGTCGCTTAAAGGTATACCCACAATGTTGAGTGGAAGCCTTTCAAGTTGATTTCAATCTAGATACCCTGCCCTTACATTCGGACTAGACTGTTGAATGTACCCGCCCAGGGGCTTATTGTGAGTTGGTGACCTTAGTAGCCACAATATTTAGGGTCTTACACAAGGTGATGGTGAAGGGAAGTCTCACTGTACCTAGAACAGACGTTGGTCAAACTCATTCGGGCTCCTTGGAGGGTAAATCCACAATTATTGTGTGGAATCTTGCACCAAGGCATAAGTCTGTTAAGCAGGTCGCCAACATAACTGATACACCCGCTCTATCCTCGCCTCTTCCTATTTTGATCTCGCGATGTTGGATTTCATCACCAACTAGTGGTTTCATTCTGGGAAGGTTTTTTTTTATTATTTGCTTCACAGATTCATAGCATGTATTGGTTGTGTTACTTAGTAGACCTTAGGTCAAGTTAGTGTTAATGGCATCGAATCCCGAGAGTACCAATGGAGGAACCCCTTGTCCCAGGGAACCTTACACCTTTCCTTCTTTTGGAAAATTTGGTCCTCTGTATATTGCCACACTGAGTCTTCCAGGACTCACCATCGGATTACCAGTTTGGTTGTTCCCCACTCCGGTGATCTTGAATCCTCCCAATGTTTCAAATACACCTAATACTTTAGATGTCAGTGCACCACCTAGACATCAACCTCATGTCAACGTTTTTCCTTCTTCACCCATTAAGTCTCCTTCCCTTTCTCCTTCTTCACCTAGAAAAAGCTCTAAAGCAAGTAGCCAGGTTGATCAAAAGAAGAAGAAATGGAAAGAGAAGAAGAAGAAGAGCCCGCAAAATACCAAAGCTCCAACAACATCTGATGTTGGATCCAAGCAACCAACTATTGTTAATAGTACTGGGAGTGTTGACGAGGTCAACAAGATTAAAATGAAGAATCTGAAACCCAAATTCCCTTGCAGCCTTTGTAAGGGTGACCACTTTCTGAGGGATTGCCCCGGTCTTATCAAGGTCTTAGAAATGTGGTCTTCCACGTCATCGTCCTCTGTCGGTCATGCCGATGATACCCTGTCAACTAGTGATGTTAAGGTTGGTAAGAAGAATAAAATTGTCAAGTTCCCTTGCATGTTATGTAAAGGTGATCATTACTCTCACCTTTGTCCTCGTATGGATGAGGCTTCTTCTCTTTTGGAAAAACTTCAACTTCCAAAATGTTATCATAATATTTCCCCCGACCCATCATTAGTAGATGAACTGGTCAATTCGGTTCCATCCCTGGTCAATCCGGTTGATTAGATGGTCAATCTAGTTTCCTCCTTGATTGAACCACAAACCCAAGTAGTTGATCCAGTTCCATCATCGATCAACCCCACTCTTCATCAAAAGAGGGTAACCCAAGTGGTCGATCCATTTTCATCCTCGGTCAATCCCACTCTCCCATTAGAGGGTGACACCAAAGTGGTCGATCCGGTTCTGCCATCGGTCGATCCCACTCCTCCCTTGACGAGTGCCAAAGTGACTGATCTAGTCCCTTCCTCGGTCATTCCCACCCTTCATCTGAAGAGTGCCAAAGTGGTTTCTCTGGTTACATCATCGGTCAATCCCACTCTTCCATTGAGGAGTGCCAAAGTGATTGATCCAATCCCTTCCTCAGTCAGTCCCACCCTTCATACGAAGAGTGCCAAAGTGGTTGTTCCGGTTGCATCATCGATCAATCCTGCTCTTCCTCTGAAGAGTGCCAACGTGGTCGATATGACCCCATCATCGGTCTATCCTACTCTCCCTCTAGAGAGTAAACCCAATACTGCCCATGTTTTTCTCGTTGATACAAAATCTACCGTGCCGAGAGGAATTCCTCCTTCTCCTGCAAAAACCCCTCCAAGTAATGGGGCCATCCTTTTTGATTGGGGTGCACTAACTAGAACTCGTCTTCCCTCTCACATTCCTTTCCGGATTACAACACAGGTTTGTGGTTGGGAAGTTCCTCAAACGTTGATAGATGAAGGTGTGTCCATTAGTATTTTTTCCTCTGTTGCTTGGCACACTTTGGGTTGTCCTCATCTTGTGCTAGTTACACAGAATCTGTTAGCTTTTAATAGAAGAAATAGTCAACCTTTAGGGACCCTTCCTCACTTTTCCATAACTTTGGGAGGGAAAAGTGTATTTATTGATGTCATGATAGTCCGAGACCCCTTGGATTTTGCTTTACTCCTTGGGTAGGATTATGTCTATGCCATGAAATCTATTGTATCCACTCTTTTCCACGTGATATATTTCCCTCACGATGGAAGAATTGTGACTATTGATCAACTTTCATTCATTGGTCCTGACTGGATTACCTCCCTAAGTGGTTCTTATATGCAGACAGTATCACCCCTACCACATGTCAATTATGTGGCGTTGTCTCCCATGACTTCAACTTACGATGATTTAGATCCAGTAGTTGACATGGTGATATCTTCAGTAGGGCTATTGGAGCCTGATCTCCTTACCCCTGTCGAGACCCTCGATATGTGTTCCTTCCAGAGAATTTTTCTTCCATCTAGTGAAGATATCTTGGAAGCCATGACTGAGTTTTGTCCCTTGACATGGTGTCCTTCCAGAGCTTTATCCTCTTGGAAGCCATGATCAAGACGGAGCCACAAGCATAGTTTTCTTCTCTATGGCGAGCTCGTTAAAAAATGAAACAGAGGCTTTGAGCATAGTTTTCCTCTCTGTAGAAAGCTTGTTAAAAATTGAAACAGTAGTATGAGCATAGTTTCTCTTCTCTGTAGCAAGCTCGCTAAAAAATGAAATAGAGGCTTTGAGCATAGTTTTCCTCTCTGTAGCAAGCTCATTAAAAAATGAAACAACAATTTGGGGATCGAACCCGAAACCCTGAGCATAGTTATTTTCCTATGTCAAGTTCGTTAAAAAATGAAATAGTCACCTCTCTTGAACCTTCTTTTCATCCACCCTTCTCCTTTTTCTCATCTAGTAGAGAAATTGGTGACAACCTCAAAGTCGGTGAATGAATTGAAGCTTGGAGGGCATGTCTCTAGCCTTTGATGATCATTCTGGAGTTAATCCATTAGCTTTCAAGCTGGGGGCATACTGAGCTTAGTTTTTGTTTTTTCTCGTGCTCGTAAATACATGAGAATGCATCCGGGTAAACTTTTATCTCTTTTTCGGACCTATATGGATACACAAAAAAGGAACCCCCTGGAGTCGTCTTTAAGCTCTTTTCAGACTCTCTAAACATGAAAATATTGTCGAGTGATCTTGCTTCTTTTCACACTCGTTAAAAGGTTTGAAAGGGCGTCTTTCAAGTGGTAGTTTATCTCTTTTTCGGCCTCGTGAGACTAACATTACAAAAAAGGACCACATTGGAGTCGTATTTAAGTCTTTTTCAGACTCTCTAAATATGGAAAACCACCGAGTTTACCTTCTCTGGACTCGTTAAACAATTATACACTGAAGGGCCCATATGGGACCAAACCCTTACTTCTTCCAATTCATTAAATAAAGGAAGAGGGACTTACCAAAGTTGAGTTATATTGAGCATGCGTTACCCTCCTCGATCTCATTAAATTAAAAAGAGGTACTCATCTATCTGGATTGGGGGGAAATTGAAAGAAGCAAGACAAGCAGTTTTTGAGAACATTACCAAGTAACTCTTATGGTCACCCTTGAACATTGGTATTTTATCTCTTCTTCAACCTCGTGAGACTAACATTACGAAAAAGGACCACATTGGAGTCGTCTTTAAGTCTTTTTTAGACTCTCTAAATATGAAAAACCACCGAGTTTACCTTCTTTGGACTCGTTAAACAATTATACACTGAAGGGCCCATATGGGACCGAACCCTTACTTCTTCTAGTTTGTTAAAAAAAGGAAGAGGGAATTATTGAAGGTGAGTTATATCGAGCATGTGTTACCCTCCTCGAGCTCGTTAAATTAAAAAGAGGTACTCATATATCTGGATGGGGGAAAAATTGAAAGAAGCAAGCCAAGCAATTTTTGAGAACATTACCAAGTAACTCTTATGGTCTCCCTTGATTATGGCACTTTGTCTTTGCACGCATTTTTAATCCGCTAAACCTCTACACTGAGTCGATCCTTTGAGTTTCTTTTACTCCTTTGGGTCACTCGACGAAAGTCACAATATCCACTGCATCATCGTGTTTTGGTCCATGTCATGTTTCTGTCATTGTGCCTCAGTGTTCAAGGGAAGTATCCGCCTCGAGAGTCAGCCATCACAAATATCTTGTCTCAATACTCGTGTCAGTCCATCTTCATTTGATCTACCAATTTACATCTTTGTGTCAATTTCGTGTCGTTGATGGGGGATACATCAAGGCCCTCATGTGATGAGTCTATTCCTGTCGACTTCAACACATTATCCGGGAACTAGACTTAGAAACCAATTAGTACCTTGGGACCTGCATGCCTCAATGGCAGGCCTCCTTGCATCCGACAGTGGTTTTACATCATTGACCTCTGATCGGATGATTCCACGAATGTTCGACTTCAGCTCATCTATTCACATTCGTTGGAATGTACTAGGGTAACTTAGGAATCATTGACATCAAAGGTGATTTCCCTCGTGCTTGTTAATGGTTTACATCATTGACCGGTAATCAAGTGGTTTCTTCCATGTTTGACATCAGGACATCTATTCACATGGTTAGATTCATACTACATCGGGATCAGTAAGAAGACCCTGGGTTGAGTGATCACTCTGATATGTACTTTTCCCAGGCTACAATGGAGTTTCTCTTGAACATTGACACATATACTGTCACATAGATCCACTTTGTATTGGTCATGGCTATGTCTTGTCATCTTGTAGATCCACTGTGTATTCTTCATGGATATGATCAGTTCAGTTCATGGGAGTATAGATCCACAGTGTATCTTCAGTGGCTATACCTTTTTGTCAATATAATTATGGATCCGCAGTGTATTTTATGGCGTCCATACCTTGAAAGTATTTTATCACTCAAGCATAGGTATGCCTGCCTTGGGTTTGAAACATGTCATAAAATGTGTTTGATTGTTTTTTGCAGCTTCTACCAGGTTCTCCAAGTCCACACCCTTGCCTTAAATATTTGTAAAGTGTTTCGGCCATCATTCTCTCTTTTGACCTCACACTTTAGAGGGCATTCTGTTACACATGAAATTTGCACACCGATGTACCTCTCCCTAAGTGTCGTAAAGTGTCATATAAGTGTCTCATACACCTTGACACCATGGAATAACCTATGTCACAATCCCTATTCAATGTGGAGGAGGGATATATTACATGAAGGGAAAAATACCAAGTACACATGAATTATTATTAATATCCATGGAAACGAAATTGATTAAGTGTGAGAATCAA
>ML810087.1:75352-102946 GCA_009831015.1 Picea engelmannii
CAAGAATGATGAAGGTCCCACAGTGGATTCTACTTTATACAAAAGTTTAGTAGGCAGTTTGTTGTATCTTACAACAACTAGGCCTGACATCATGTATGCAGCTAGTCTTGTTTCCAGATTCATGGAATCACCCAAGGATTCACCCTGGAAAATGGCAAAACGAATTTTGAGATACGTTGCAGGAACTCTCAATTTCGGTTTATGGTACACTAAATATGATAGTAATCAACTCTTTGGTTACATAGATAGTGACTTTGCAGGCAGCCTAGATGATCGAAAAAGCACATCCGGATATGTTTTTCAACTGGGCACGAACCTGATTTCATGGGCATCGAAGAAACAGCCAATTGTATCCATATCTTCTGCAGAGGCAGAGTATGTAGCTTCTACCTCAGCTTCTTGTCAAGCAGTATGGCTGAGAAGATTATTGAAAGACATGTCACAAACAGAGAAGGATCCAACTCCTATCTTCTGTGACAACACATCAGCAATTGCATTATCCAAGAACCATGTGTTCCACAAGAAAAGTAAACACATTGACACTCGGTTTCATTTCATACGCGAGCTAGTAGTTAAAAGTTTGCAAATTGTTGAGACTTCTAAAGGCATGGATTGCATGGTCACCTTCTCATATAGATCTCCTTCTTGGGCAGATCAATTGGTATCAGAGCCTCAATATCCATGGACAATCTTTCGATCTTGAAGATTGAGCCATTTTTTTTTATGGGGTTTTTCATGAAATAATCCATAGTTTTCTTATTCCAGGGTTTCAATTTTATGAAAAAATATCCACAGATATCATAAGCCCCATGGCCACCCACATCTCCATTGCCATAGAGAGGATCTCCACGGATCTAAAACAATACAGATCTCTCCCTCTAGACGAGTTCAAGCTCCATTGCCTCAGGGTTTTGAGTCCTCTGTTCTCAAAACAGAGTCATATGTTCAGCATTGCAACCTAGGGGTGCCTTCTCTCTTCATTCGGCCTCACAATGCCTCCACGCAAATATCCTTTGGAAGTCGACTCAGATTCCAACACATCAAATCCTATCCAATATCTTGCCTCCGTCCTCAATGAGTTTCTCAGAATGCAACAACAAAACAATCCACATCCATTCTGATTGGACACTTGAATCCAACTACCCAAGTTTGTTGGGAAAACAAATTGTGAAATGGTGGATTCTTGGATCCGTAGGCTATTCACCTATTTCAATACATGTCCAGGCCTTGACGAGGAAAGAAAACTCTAGATTGTCACCTTGCAATTAGAAGGAATGGAACAAACTTGGTGGGATACAGAGAAAGAGAAGACCACATTTGTGATAGAGATTGGGGATATTCCAGAATCCTCTACTTCACAACCCATCAAAACCTGGGTTCGACTTTCCAAAGCTTTGAGAAATCGCTTCTACCCACCTGGGTATATGAAATCCTTATGGATCAAATGGCACCAACTTCGACAACCCCGTTCATAAGGAGTGCAAGGCTACATAGAATTATTCTATAAGATGCACCTCTTACTTCATGTTCCAGATCCAGAAGAGGTACTCAAATCAAAATTTGTGGCTGGTTTATTAATTCAATTCCATCGAGAAGTAGAGCTATTTGAAAATCCAACTTTAGATAAAACATTTTAGAGATCTTTTGCTATAGAAAGGAAAGTCGCTCCTAGAGGTCGTATTCCTCAGTCCTGCCCTTACACCATCCCCCCCACCTCTCAACAATCCAGCTCCCATCCCTCATCTTTCTTTCCGCCTCCTAGGACTCAAAACCCCACACCCAATACAACTGCAAGGACACCTGGGTGCTCATTCAACAAAACTACTTCACACAATTCATCAGATTGCCGAATCCTCCAAAATCTAAAAACCAACAAAACTCTACTCACTGATCTCATTACGCCTTCCCAAGTAGAATATACTGAAGAATTTCCTCCTGACAATCCCATGGAAGTAGATCCCTCACTGATTCTAATGACCTAGGAAGATTCGAATGCATCCACCCAACCCCTCTTCACCCATAATTGCCAAATCAAAAACGTCTTGGTTTTACTGATTATGGACAATGGAAGACATAAAAATTTGGTGTCTCAAGCCCTTTTCAACCTCCTTAATCTTGTCACCACTCCACATCCCCAACCCTATCAACTTGGATGGGTCCCAAAGGATGGCCCTCACCTCCTAGTTTCCAAGCATTGTCTGGTCACTTTTGCCATAGGCCAATTCAAAGATATTGTTCTATGTGATGTCTCCCCCTTGGATTGTGAGGATTTGTTGCTTGGTATCCCATACCAAACCCAAAGAAATGCTATCTATATAGCCAAATCACGCCAGTACAAAATTACCAAAGAAGGCCACACTTATATCTTAACTGCAGCAAAACCCAAAAATCCCTTCTACCAAAGAAAAAATCCCACAGGTACACTTAAACCAATGTGTCCCTCTCTATTTGGTGCGCCCAAGAGCACCAAACAATACAATGCACCCTTTTCCTGAAACTATGACTCCCCTCCTCCACGAGTTCACAGAGGTATTTCAACCTTCGGAGGGACTTCCCCCCTCCTGCCCCATTGACCATTCCATTTATCTCATCCCCATATATGCCTTACCTAACGCCCCTACTTATCGGTTGGCCCCAACAGAAACAGAGGAAATGGAATGACAACCAAACGACCTCATCAACTCTAGCCACATCCAACCTTCATCTTCTCCCTATGCTTCTGTCGCCTTTGTCATCCCTAAACGATATACCTCAGAAATGTGCCTTGTCACTGATTACCGAGCCTTGAACAAATCCACAATTAAAACCCGTTAACCCCTTCCCCGGATTGAGGTACTACTCGACACCCTCCAAGGAGTTAAGTGGTTTACTAAATTGGATTTGACAGCCGACCATCATCAAGTTCGAATGAACCTAGATGATGTTCGTAAAACAACGTTCAAGACCAAATTTGGTCTTTTTGAGTGGAAATTCATGCGTTTCAGTCTCACCAACACCCCAACCACTTTCATGAGGCTCATCAATGATATCTTGAGAGAACATTTGGGTCAATTTGTGGTCTTCTACTTAGATGGCATTCTCATCTTCAGTCAGACATGGGACACTCACATGCAACATGTCCGACAAGTTCTCCAACTTATCCAAGAACACAAGTTCCAAGTCAAAGAGAAGAAATCATATTTTGGTTAGGCTTCAGTCCCTTATCTTGACTTTGTGTTCAACTCAGAGGGTATTGAACCAGATCCATCTTGCATCCAAGAATTGAAACAATGGCCTCTACCTTCTTCAGCTAAGGAGTTGAAAATCTTTTTGGGTGGCATCGATTTCTATTGTAAGTTCATTCCCTCTTTTTCAAATCTTGATCGACCTTTGAATCAGCTCTCAAATACTTCATCTACATTCATCTAGACCAAAGAAGAAACTACTCACTTTTCTCAGCTCAAATATGCCCTTTGCTCATCCCATATTTTACATCTGCCAGACCTCTCCCAACCCCTTGAGATTGAGTCTGATGCCTCACAATATGCTAGTGGTGTCGTACTTAAACAAGGAGGACACCCCATTTCTTACCACTCTTAAACCATGTTCGAGGCAAAGAAAAATTATAGTACCTATGACAAGGAATTTTATAGTCTGGGCAAGCACTCAAATAATGGAGGCATTATTTGTTGGGTAAAGAAACCATTCTTCATTTCGAACACCACCCTTTGATTTTCATCAACTCTCAATCAAAGATTCAGGAACAAAGGCACCTTAAATGGGCCTCCTACATTCAACGATTTCACATTGTCATTAGATACAAGAAAGGCACTTCTAATAAAATGGTTGATTTTCTAAGTCGACCTCCCACTCCAGTTCTTTCCATTATAGAAGTGCATTCTGATACTTATGACACATGGAAATAACAATATGCTACTGACACTAACTTTCAAGAGATCTGAGAAGCTTTTCAAAGCCCCACAATGATCAATCAAACCCCCTTACTAGACTACACTATTCGGGATGGGTGGCTATATAAGTTGAGTTTTCTATGTGTTCCACACACATAAGAATTCCTCTTTCTCATCAGGGAAGTGCATGCTTTAGCCTATGGGAGCCACTTCGGGACCACAAAGACCACCCAACATCTGCAATGCCATTTTCATTGGCCTTCCATGCAGCCTCAAATTGAAAAATTTATCAGAGCTTGTGCCTTATTGTCACAATTCAATCCATCCAACTGGAATCATGGGTTGTATCAACCACTGTCACATCCTTCTCGTCCTTGGGAGTCAATCTCAATGGAATTCCTAAGTGGAATTCCAACAACCCAAAATAAACATGATGCAATATGGGTAGTGGTATACCACTTCAGCAAAATGGCA
Organism: Picea engelmannii; assembly: GCA_009831015.1. Lineage (NCBI taxonomy): Eukaryota > Viridiplantae > Streptophyta > Pinopsida > Pinales > Pinaceae > Picea > Picea engelmannii. Next base: position 79,717 of record ML810087.1, read on the forward strand.
CTTTTTATCCCATGCACAAAGACTATTATAGCAGTGAAAACAACGAAACTCTATTTTCATCATGTCTAGCCCCATTTTGGCCTCCCAAACAGTATCATCTCAGAAAAAGATTATCTCTTCCTCAATACATTTTGGAATACCATATGGGTGCTGTTGGGGTACCACCTCAAGTTTTCTACTGCATTCCATCCTCAAACGGATGGCCAAATAGAGGTTGTCAACAGAGTCTTGGTGCATTCTCTCTGAGCTCACTTTGGGCGTAGCAAACAATGGGACAATTACTTACACATTCTCCAGCATATCTACAACAAGGCAACACATTCTTCTATAGGATTTTCACCTTTTGAGTTCTGCTTGGGCTTCCAACCAGCATCTCCAATCAAGCTTCTACTCACTTGGGCTCCTCAAGGTAGCTTCCATCAACAATAGGAACAATTATCAGCTCAATGATTTCTCCAACAAATTGCACAACGCCACAGTGCAGTCACATCAACACTCAAAGCATCCCAAGATCATGCCAAGCAGCACCATGACAAACAAAGAACCTTCATGGCCTTTCAACCAGAGGATCAACTCTTGTTACACTTGGATAAGAAGCACTTCAAAGGCCACCATCACAAGATTATGCCAATCAGATATGGTCTGTATACAATACTCGACAAGATTGGAGAAAATGCATATAGGTTGGATCGTCCACCACAACTCGGAATCCACAATGTCATTAATGTAAATCACTTAAAGTAGTTTGAGCCATCCCTCTTGGAAGAACCAGTCACCATCACTCATCTAGTGGAAAACATTCCTAATTTCCAACTCCCATTGGGCAAAGGCACTACACTGGACACTTGAAGTTTGTATTTCTTCGTTCACCCCCCTGTTTGTTTTTTCTGAGTTGTCTAGATAAGATGGATTTTTTTACGGTTTCTAGGGTATTGGCGAGGGAGAAATTGACAATAATACACCCAATAGATAATTGGAGGGTTTTTTGAGGGCTTTTAGTGAAACCATTTGACGGATTCCAAATGAAAATTGACGGGGAAGATTTAGAGGGTTTTCTGGGTTTCGAGGGGTTTGCACAGGTTTAGTTGGTGGGAGACTGAGAATATTCCTGCGCTGATTTGGGTAGCAGATTTGCAACTGAATCTAAGGTTGTTGAATCCTTGGCAGTTTTTTTTAGCATTTGGGTTTGGAACTTGGGGTTTGGGCTTATAAAGAAACTCTTAAAATCAGCCTTAAACAATAAAATACAAGATTTCCATTCTACCCAAAAGAGATAACCTGATAATAAGGGAAGTTTGGGCAGATAATCTGGAGGAGGATTTTCTTTTGATTCGGGAAATTGTGGATGATTACCCATATATTGCCATGGATACTGAGTTTCCTGGTACAGTGGTAAGACCTGTGGGCAATCTCAAGACTGCTTCAGAGTTCCTCTATTACACTCTAAAGTATAATGTTGATATACTTAATCTTATTCAATTGGATCTGACTTTCTCAGACAAGGATGGGAAGCTTCCTCGTTGCGGTACCGATAAGTATTTCATATGGCAATTCAATTTTCGAGAATTCAATCCCGATAAAGATATGCATGCCATTGATTCTGTTAAGATTTTGGAGAACAATGGTATTGATTTCAAGAAAAACAATGAGAAGGGAATCGATGCACACGTATTCAATGGGCTGCTAATGTCATCTGGCATGGTTCTAAATGACAATATACACTGGGTCACCTTCCATGGCAGCTATGATTTCGGGTACATCGTGAAAATTCTAATGTGCATGCAGTTTCCTTCGACACCTGAAGGCTTCTTTAATTGCATAAAAATATATTTTCCCATTGTGTATGATATCAAGCACTTGATGACTTTCTGTAATGATCTGTAAGGAGGATTGAATAATATGGCTAAATCATTGAATGTGAAGAGAATTGGGGTGTGGCATCAAGTTGGTTCTGACAGTCTATTGACATATTCTGTATATAGTAAATTGAGACACCGGTTTGACAATGGCTCCCTTAAGAAATATGTCGGTGTGTTATATGGTTTAGATACCGACAATGGAGAAAGTGTTCATTGAGGTTTTTAGATTAGAGAGCAATGTCGTGGACTCTTTGTAATGTTTAATATGTTTTGTTATATGGATTAGATATTGACAATGGCCAGAGTATTGATTCAGGTTTTTAGATCGCAGAGCAATGTCATGCACTCTTTGTAACTTATAATATGTTGGATTTTGGAAGCTGGAATATTGTTATTTATTCATTTTAGTAATTGAAGGTTGAGAATTTGTTGCTTCTTAGTTAGATTGAGATAGCTATTGGATATGAGTACATATGGACCTATTTATGTGTTGCACTATATTACTTTTACTGTTATATGCTCATGATGATGATAGTTTTTTTATTTGTTTAACTATGCAAATTAAAATGTGGAATTTTGGTACATGGATTACATTTCAAAGCTAATGTTCTGGATGTATAATATATGTGAGGCATGATGCAAATAAACATACTTTTTTTATGGAATGTCAATAAAAATGTGTATTTCCGTATTAAATTTGTGATGTATCTCTATAGATATGAGTATTGGTGAGCTAACCTATAGGTCAACCAATTATGAAATACCCAAATTGTTGTAGTGTTGAGGTAATCTGGATGACATAGACATAAAGAAGATAGTGTGTACTATAAGTTTACTAATAAATTCATATATTGCTATGATCTGTGGTAAGTCTAGTTTTGACAGAATGCACAAATAAGTTTACTATAAGCTTACTATAAGTTTATATATTGTTCGATGACAAAAATGGTCAACCTCACTTTGCATTCTAATTATTGTTATTCTATGTAATTCATTTAATATTTTAGTTTTATTTTAGTTTTTTCCCAGAAATATAGATGATGGAGGTTGATGACTAATAGTGAGGGTGGTTGAGAAGACATGGATAAGGAGATATGAAAACTTCATATAAGAGGAAGAAGAAGAATGYTGAKAGAGGACAGAGGTCRTSCAGAGATTAGATCATTCATGGAAGATATATTKTTGTGGCAATATTGTTGGATCATATKGGAACYGTTGTTCTTGGAGTGGCAAGTACTAAGGGCCAAGAGATYGAAATGTTTCTTTGAGATAGGAAGACAACTAGTCTCCTAGTTGGAAAGTGGRAAAAAAAACACTTGAAAGCATATTCARYTGGACTACATCACAACTGATCACCTTCAACAAACCAAAAAKGATATATTTTTTTAGCATGTATTTGTTATGTTAATACTATTCAATTTAAAGAGYAAAATTTTGTYACATAAAATCTTTTAATSTATGTGTGTATGAATTATCAAATATTATTACAGAGCATCCCATGGAGAGGTGGTACACTCTMATCTCTTTGTATATTTGTTTCGGAAAAGTATGCCACTTAACTTATTAATATATGGTGGRTCTAATAATTGTTATGCATATGACTTCTATATTTTTCATTGATGTTGAGTGTCATGTATGTGTATGTGTTACATGCTACAGTTTATAGATTTATATCCTTGCAAAAACCTGAAGTCTAATTCAAGGGAAGTTATTGTAGTGATGTATTATCTTGAATAATTTTTTAGTTGTAGTTAAGCCTTATTTTGAATGGAGAAGGCCTTGTAAAACTCTTATAGAAGTATGCATTACAATACATTAGCTACACATTACAATAAATTCACTGAAATGAAATGAATTTTATATTAATTCCCATCAATGACCAAAATAGGTCAATGGTATTTGGAAGAATTGTAAGCAGCAACAACGAGTGCCTAGAGAAACTCCAAAAATAATTGATTAAAATCTAACACTTAGATTAGAGATAGAGTACACAATAAGAAAGAAATGATATATCTAGATATCCTTTTTATGATGACTTTACAATACATCTAGATATATGTATATGTATAATTTTATTTTTTCTCTTTTTAGAAGTTTAGATTCTCTCTATTGCCATAATTTTTTGTTATTTTTCATATTACTACTAATGCACTCAAACTAGTTGATGTCTGTTTTTTAGATATTTGATCTAAGATGACACTCCTATTCACAATTGAAATTGTTTTATGGAATTTAAACATAGCGAGGTGTAGGATGCCCCTTTAAAATTTAGTGTTTTTCTTTCATTCCATAACAATATGATTTTGACCCTATGATTCTTTTTCATCTTCACAGGTCCAAAATCCAAACCTAATATTAAGTTACTTAGTTGATATAGTCCCTTTTAGTTCCTCTTGGATTTATTTGTGCCTATAAGCTACAAGTTGGGATAATGTCACCTTATCCTCACTAAGTCCTCTATGAATTGGACCACACTCGTTTGAACAATGGTGATCTAAGCCTCCATCATGTGCGTCATCGAGTGACTAGATAAGTTATTTACCCCCACACAAGCTATCCTCGCCAATATTTATCACATCATTCAATTTTAGAAGGGATACAACCCTAGTAGATAACTCTAGATTTATTGAGTAGAACCTCCTCATTGGTATTTGTAGGTGGTTTTTTTTACAAACACTCATATTTATGTGTTTGGAGAGAAAGTACCTATCATACTTGCACTTACTCGAGGAAATTGAAGTATCACTTATAAGGGAGAGTAAAATTTCAAATTCACATTTGCAATTGCAAGGTGGGATTTCAAGCTTGGGTTCGTAGGTTCTAATTTATGTTTACATGTCTCCCTCCTTCATTGACAAGTTGATGGAGTTGTAAAGTATTCTATGATGAGTAGGGGGATGTGTTTGGGTGTCTTTATTCTTTTGATTCATAAAGTTTATGCCTCTTCATTAATTGTGTGAATGCACTATTTTAGGGGTTGCTTTTATTTTGGGTTAAAATTCATTTCTTTAATAAAATGGGAGACATGTCAATTTGGTGGTACTTAATTTATGTATGTCCCTAACGCAATGAAAAATAAATAAAAAAACCATTCACCGATTTCTTTCGCTTGTGGTCTTGACGGCAGGGCCATTACAATAAACAAGAAAATATGTTGAATGAAGGTGTGAATCGATGATTTAATAAGAAGATATAAACAAAAGAAGAGTCCAAAGGAATAAATTGAAGTTTGAATATTAAATTTTGCAATGAGGGTGGAAGGGTGTAGCAAGGGAGGATTAAAGTCCTCTACAAGTTGGATCTTGAACAACAGGGAGTTGCAACTTCCTCAAGTTGGTGCTTGAAAAAACAGGGGATTGTTGTCTCCTTGAGTTGGTACTCGAAATGGAGGATTGTTGTCTCCTTGAGTTGGTGCTAAAAATAGGGGAATGTTGTTTCCTTGAGTTGGTGCTAAAAACAGGGGAATGTTGTTTCCTTGAATTGGTGCCCAAAAGAGGATATTGGTGTCTCCTACAAGTTTTAGCTTCTAAAAGAAAAGTGAGCTTTATATAAATATATACAAAAAACATTGATGGTGTTTCATGTTAAAATGATATGTATTGTTCTTAAATATTGAAAAGGAAGAAATATTTATTCCCCCCCGACCCACTCTTAGTATTAAACAATACTCCAAAATATAGGTCTCCTTCCCCATTGAATTTCAATTATGCTTGGCTCCATGATGAGGATTATAAAAGATTAGTTTTGTTTGCACAGATTCCCCTTGTGAAGGACAATGGTGATCTAAGCCTCCATCATCTGTTTCATCAAGTGACTAGATAAGTTATTTACCCCCACACAAGCTATCCTCACTAAGATTTAACACATCATTCAATTTTAAAAGGGATTTAACCCTAGTAGATCACTCTAGATTTAATGAGTAGAACCTCCTCATTGGTATTTTTAGGTGGAGTTTGTTACAAACACTCATATTTGTGTGTGTGGATAGAAAGTACCTATCATACTTGCACTCACTCAAGGAATTTGAAGTATCACTCATAATGGAGAGTGAAATTTCAAATTCACATTTGCAATTGCAAGGTGGGTTTTTAGGCTTGGATCATTCCCTCAAGTGTGATAAGACGTTGGTTGCAAAATCCGAACTAATTCCCACATGCTTCCCTCTTGATAAACCCCTCTCCCTTACCTTCATTCCCTCAAGTGTTATAAGACTATAAAGACCCATTTCACCCTTCCGTTGCGTTATATCGTCAAGTTACTATGTCAATATAGTGAAGAGAAAGAAGCACCAAGTATTACAAGTAAATTACATCACTCATTTTGAATTTTCTAAGTTCATGGAAGAACCAAATGCTACCAAAGTCTTATGAGTGAATTATACCCATAGGTTAGTGATGATATATGACCAATATGATATATGACATATTTATATTACTATTGCTATGTTTTTTTATCATCTCAAATAAGAAAAATGATTTAAATTTATAAAAAAACCATTGAAATAAAGAAAATATTAAAAAATATGAACATTTTATAGTGTTTTTTTTTTTTTTTTAATTTGCTTTTAGCAGCATCCTTTGTATTGAAGTTGTAACGATTTTGAATTAAACAATATATTAAGAAATGTAGACATTTTATCAATGTTTTAAAAGTAAGCCTAACCACATATTTATATTATTATTATTATGTTTTTTTAAAATGATTTAAATTTATAAAAACCATTTTAAAATATGAAAAAGAATCATAATAACTCTTTTAAAAATAAAATAAAAACATTATATTTTTTATTAATATTAAAATTTTATGTTAAATTATTTTAAAAGTGTTTTCCAAAATATATTTAAAATTAACGTCCTTGCAATATGTTATAACATATTGCATGCAATATGTAATAACATATTGCATGCAATATGTTATTACATATTGCATGTAATAAAACTATATATTGTGTAGAAGTTTTATGAATTTTCTTTTATCCTCATCGTGTGTAGTTAAGTTGTAATGATTTTGAAATTAAAAAAAAACATTAAACAACTAAAAGTTGTAATGATTTGGAAAAAAAAAAAATTAAAAAATATTAACATTTTATGAGCATTTTATAATTTGGAAATAAAAAAAAAAACAATAATTTTTTTTTATAAAACATTGACATTTTATGAGCATTTTAAATGTAAACATGTTCACATGCTTATATTATTGTTACTATGTTGTTTTGATCTAAAATAAGAAAAATGATTTGAATTTATAAAATGTATTTTAAAATAAGAAAAACACTTGTAATAATTATTTAAAAAACAAATAAAACATTTATGTTATTTTTCTATAATTTGTTTTATTTAAAGTTATAAAAGCAATTTTAAAATATGAAAAAAAATGATAGTAGATATTTAAAAAATAAATAAATATCAAATTTTTATTACTATTGAAATTTTGAGTTTAATTTGAATCTTTTTATTTATTTTGAATTTTGTGAAATAAAGAGGAGATCAACCTTAATCTAGAAATACTCATTTTCCTAGTTTTTTAACTCATCAAAATTCACTTAAATAATATTTTGCTCATAGAAATAAAATTCTAAATCAAACCAAGTAATTCCTTATCTTTTATTAAGGTTGAATAAACCAAAATTGGTCTTAGTGGAAATTAATAGTGGCCATCATCATCATCATTTATAGTTTAATGCTTTATACATAAATGAATGTGAACAAAATTATGTACTTTTAAAAAAGTTGGTACGTCCAATGTCTTCTAAGAAAAAAAAATCTCACCTCAGAAAGGTCTTGTTTGGAAATGGTTATTCGATCTCTCAAATATAAAAGACCTTTCATTCTCTCTAACATCGAACTCCAAAAACCTTCTCTCCAATTCTTGTACCGTATTTCTCATCTCTCGCCTACATCTAGGGTAATACAATTCAAATATTTAAGATATTGGGTAAAAATAACATCAAAACTCTCTTTAAACCCTATAAAACCCTCATACAGTTATTTAGAAAATCCATGGATAATCTGACTCTACCCCATGGTTGGCCAAAAAGTCTACCAAATTCCCCACTCATGTGGAAAATTGTACATAGCCCAAACTAGAAGATCCTTCAAATCCCACCTTAAAGAAGGTATAGGTGACACACTCCACAACCACATTTCTACGTCAGCAATATTTGAACACTCCTTCAACTCCAACTATCTCATTTGATTTGACTAGAGCCTAGCATTCGTTTAATCTCCTTTGGGAATGGTTGGAAATTGAAAAACACACAAATAATTTTAATTTCCATGATGGCTATAAGCYTAGCTACTTGTGAAAACCAACTATTCRTTTTTTMGGTTATTCAATCTTTMTTTCTTTGTCTCTTAGGTTTTATTTTACTTACATTTTCTCCATTTCCCTTTTTCCCGATATTTGTCTTTCCATTTTAACTTGAATTTACCCTTATTTATTTATTTTGTAAATTCTGAAACTATTCTATTAAAAATACAGTAATAATACACGCAAAAAACTAGCAATGAGCAATGGGAAGAGGAGTCTGAGAAGTTGATAGAAACAACCTGGAAAATGATGCCTACCCAAGATGTGAAACCAAACTAATAAAGCTTAACAAACATGCCTGCCATTTGAAGGGAAACTAGGCTCACAAAAAGAAGTTAAGATATTAGACATTGTAATTACTGTCATGAAAACAAAGACTAAACTAGAATGTAAAACCTAGAAATAAACAAGAGCTTGGGAATTAAACAATCTTACTAGGAGCACTTGAATAGTCATCCCGAGGGAGCTCTTCCACAATGGGGTACCCATTGAAATTACCATCACTGGAAGATTTGTTGCTATTTGAGATCACTTCTTTGATTGGTAGGCATGCACTATTGATGGCGAGAGTTGTATGCGCGCTTTACTTTCAGGGATGAGCCTCTATCAAGGGATTACATTTGTTTTCTGCTGGATTCGAGCTGCTGGGGGGGACCTCTAGCAGAGTAGAGTGAGCTCTGCAGGAGTGAGGTGAGTTGGAATGGATCGAGATGAACACACCCGAAATGTTGAGGAGGGATCCTACAAGGAGGTTTTTCACGACCCAATAGTTGTTGCGATGCCTGGGGGTGTGCCAAGTGGCCAGGAGAGACCCATTTAATTCCTTCTCCCAATCATATAACAGTTTTCGAAGAGATTTTGGCACTGTGCAGTCATAAACCTCCTAGGTAGCTATGGTGGGCGGAGTATTTGTTGTGGAAACGTGACCTCCACGACCACCTCTTCCCAAGCTAGGTGTAGCACACCTTGGAGGAGGCATTGGGAAGAGTCGAATAAGGAGGGAGAGCCACAACCACCTATGGATGGAAGGTTCTCCACTAACCCTGGTGGAAAATAGGTACTAGTGAGGGGGGTCTCTATTGGCACAACAAGATTTGAGGAGAAGAGTCGTGAGCCTAATTTTGAGTTCATGAGGGTTGGAATGACATTTTCCAAATTGACAATGACATCATAAGGGTACAAATCTGAGATGTTGAATATCGGATAAATTTCAATCCCATCAGGTAATTCAATATCATATGCATTCGCTCCAAATTTCTTCATGACTATGCATGGTCCAATCCTCTTCATTTTCAATTTGTTATATTTCCCCCTTGGGAACCTTTCCTTTCTCAAGTGTGCAAGTATCAAGTCGCCAACTTAAAAATGAAGTTCTCGTTTGTGTTGATCTGCTCTATGCTTATAGTCTTGGCTCGAATTTTACAATCGCTCCGTAACTTGGTTATGAAGCTCCTTCATCACTTCTGCGAAATTCTCTGCACTAGAACTTCTAGTCACAGTCTGTTATGAATCTCTCAATTCAGAAAATCCTCTTGGTTGCATGCCATAAACAATTTGGAATGGAATCTGCCCTGTGCTTCTATTAAGTGAGTCATTATATGCAAATTCTGCCCGTGGCAGAATGTTGTCCCACTGACTGTGATATTCAGTCACCAGACTCCTTAGTAAATCTCCCAAACTCTTGTTTACAACTTCTGTTTGTCCATCCATATGAGGATGATAAGCTGAACTGAATGAAAAGTTTGTTCCCAGCTTTTTCCATAATGTTCTCTAGAAGTTTCCCACGAACTTGGTGTCTCGATCTGAAACTATGCTCCTTGGTAAGTCGTGAAGTTGAATGACTTCTTTGAAGAACAGATTCGCAATGTGAGTTGCGTCACTAGTTTTCTGACACGGTATAAAGTGTTCCATCTTAGAAAATCTATCCACCACTACAAAGATCAAGTCGAACCCCCTTTGTGTTCTCGACAGCCCCAATATGAATTCCATGCTTATTGCATCCCACGGCCTCTCAGGTATGGGAAATGGTTGATATAAGCTTGTTCTCTACCTCTTTCCTTTTGAATGATGACAAATTATACATATGTCCACGAATATTTTCACGTCTGCTCTCATTCCTAGCCAAAAATATGACTCGTTTAACTTTGAGAACATCTTTTCATGACCGAAATGTCAACCAATCCTCCACTATGTTTCTCCTTCAGCAAATTCTCCCTCATGGAGCACATTGGAATACATAACTGATTGCCCCTGAATAACAATCCATCCCAGATCATGTATTTAGTCCACTGGCTTTTGTCCCTGAGAATTGGATTCTCAGTCACCTCATACGCCTCTTTAAAATCTTTATCATCTCTGTACATTTCCTTGAGGTTATCAAAACCCAAAGTTTTGACTCTGAACTCTTGCAATAGAAAACATTTCCTGCTCAAAGCATCAACAACTTTGTTAGCAGTTCCAGAAATATGCTTAATTATAAAAGTAAAGTTTTGCATGTATTCAACCAATTTAACATGTCTTTGATTCAATTTCTCTTGTTGAGTCACAAATTGCAAAGCATGATTGTCACTGTACAAGACAAACTCCTTAGGAATTAAATAGTGTCTCCATTTATTCAATGCCCGAATAATAGCATAGAACTCCATGTCATACGTGGAGTATTTTATTTTGGCTTCATTCAGCTTCTCGCTAAAGTATGCTATCGGCCTATCTTCTTGGATTAAGACTTCTCCAATTGCAAATCCACTGGCATCACATTTTACTTGAAATGTCTTCTTGAAATATGACAACACTAGAATTGGTTGTTCCATGATTTTCCTTTTCAGCAAATTAAAACTTTTCTCAGCTTCTTCTATCCAGTGAAAATACTTGTGTCTCTTCTTCACTGTGCCCATCATTGGTGCACTAATCCCACTGAAATTTATAATGAACTTCCTGTAGAAACTAGCCAATCTGTGAAAGCTTCATACCTCAAATATGTTTTTTGGCGATGGCCAATTCTTAATTACCTCCACCTTATCTGGATCCATCTTCAACTTATCTGCAGAAATAACAAATCCCAAAAAAATGAGCTCTGTCTTCATGAATGAGGATTTCTTCATATTTATTAGCAACTTCTCTTGCTATAACCTCTTCATCACTGTAGCCAAATGTTCCAGATGCTCTACCTCTGTTTTACTGAAAATCAGTATGTCATCAAGATACACAACGACAAATTTTCCGATGAAATCCTTTAGAAATTCATTCATCAATCTCATGAAAGTGCTCAACGCATTTGTTAATCCAAATGGCATAACAATCCATTCATATATCCCTTCATTCGTCTTGAATGCTATCTTCCATTCATCTCCTCCTTTCATGAAAATTTGATGATATCCGCTTTTCAAATCAATCTTTGAAAAGAATCTTGCTCCACTCAAGCAATCCATCAAATCATCCATTATTGGCAATGGAAATCTATACCTGATGGTAATTTTTTTAATTTCCCTCGAGTCAGGACACATCCTCTTGCCTCCGTCTTTCTCTGGGCTAAGCACTGTCGGAACATCACATGGACTCAATCTTTCTCTAACTAATCCCTTGTCCATTAAGTCTTGGACTTGTCTTTTGACCTCTTCATTCTCCTGTGGCGTCAATCTGTATGCTTCTTTGTTTGGAAAACTAGCTCCAGGTATGAGGTCAATATGGTGACTTATACCTCTGATTGGTGGTAATGAACGAGGTAGTTCATCCACGACTATATCAGCAAATTCTTCCAGTAACTTCTGGATTTCTTCTGGTAAATCATCCACTCTCATACTAGTTAAAACAATACTAGGATTTATCACCATAATGAATTGTATATCTTCTTTCTTCTTAACCTCTGTAAGAAGTTCCTTCCCACTCATGAGAAGTACAGTGTTGCTTACTTCAGGCTTTACTTCTTTATCTTTAATTGGAAGCAACATTTGAGTTCTCCCATTCATCTCTAGGTTGTATGTGTTCTTTCTCCCATCATGAATCACATTCTTGTCATATTGCCACAGTGTACTCAGCAATATATGACAAACATCCATGGGAATGACATCACACAGTATTTCATCCTTATACCCACCCATTTTAAATTCAACTAAACATTGTTTAGTGACATTTACCTGATGTCCTTTTTGTAACCATGAAACTCTGTATGGACTTGGATGTTCAATTGTTTCCAGCTCCAGCCTTTCTACCATCTCTGTAGAAACGAGATTATCTGTACTGCCACTATCCATAATGACTTTGCATGCCCAGTCTTTGGTCTTGCAAGCACTTCGAAAAAGTCTGTTCCTCTGAGATGGATTCTTTGCCTCCTTCTCTAGCGTTAAGAGAACCTTCCTCATCATCAGTGATCTTCCTCCTTCAGCATCTTTTGCCTCAACATTCCTTCTTTGTTCTCTGGCAATGTGAGTCTCACCACCTTCTTTCTTTCTATCTGGACACTCATAAGATTTATGTCCAACCTTCCCACATGTGAAGCATTTCACCACTCCACCTCTTTCTCCTCCTCTACCTCTAACACGAGGAAAAGTGTTGTTATCAGCGTATTGTCCCCTCTGTGAACTTCCACCTCTCTCAGTTTGAGTTTGAGGTTTCTTCCAATCTTCTTTTGGTCTCTGGTTTCTGTCCTGGGAAACTGGTTTTCCTCTGGATTGACTTCTGCCTCGGCCTCTTTGACCTTGCTTTTGGCTCAGATTCTCTTCATCTTTCAAAGCCATATGATAAGAATCTTCCACTGTTCGTATGGTATTCATGCTCATCTCATCTTGAATGTCATATCGTAGACCATTCATATTCCTGGCAACTTTTTCATCATCGCTTTCCCGATGACCTGCTCTTATGTTCAACTTATAGAATTCTTCAATGTACTCCTTCACTGACATCATTTTCTATCTCATATTTTGCCTTCTCCGAAACAGAGTAATTTGGTAATCCCTGGGAATGAATTTTGCCTTCATCTTTGCAACCATCCTATCCCAGCTCTTGATTTTCTGCTTGTCTTTGTAGCGTCTTCCAGCTTGTAGTTCATCCCACCACAATGATGCATGTCCTTTAAGTCTTGTGACTGCATGTTTGACCTTTTTGTCTTCCTCGACATATCCATAGTCAAAATATGTGTCCAGAGCTCTAATCTAGTCTAGAATCTCTTCAACATCCAAGTTTCCCTCATATACTGGAATGCCCATCTTGGCTCTAGCACCCATTCTTGCAAGAGCCCTGAGTAGGCGTTCATTTGCTGCATCTTCTGCTACAACTTCTTCTCTTTCATGTCCAACTTCATCTTCACTTTCAGATTCACTGACATCTCCAACACCGACTGTGCGCCTCTGTGCTGTCTCCATGTCCTCGAGTCTGGCACATAGGTCACACATCTCTCTTTCCATGGCTGGATCAGGCATCTGCCTACCCCTTCTTCTTGGCATTTCCCTCTCCTCTAGCAGATCGAGTGTTTGTCTGTCTCTTCTTCTCGGCGGCATGGCTGTAAAATGTTTTGTGCTCTTGCTACCACAATTGATGTGTACCGAAGTACTCTTCTTCTCCTCGCTTCCCTGTCTAAAATATATAAACAGATTCAGGCTCTGATACCACAACTGATGCAGACCCCCAACCCTTGGGTCAAGGTTCACTCAAGATCGTTCTTAAACTACCCTCTGAGTCTTATTGACTCTTTGGTTTTCCCTCGGGAAATACCCTTCACACATAATAGTTTATCCACGGGTCCTTATTGTTGTGCTCACCCGATCAGACATGAAGCATCAACACCAATCTCCTGACCCAAAATAGGATCACGCCCTTCGCAACTTCTGGACTTTGGGTGTCACGGTTTCATGATTTCCGTTATAGAGACTCTTATCTCTACAACTTCCGAAACCTGAATTGTCGAAACTATGATGCACTCAGAAAATGTTGACTTTTCAACGGGATTCTCGCTTTATCGGGAATTCAGACTTCACGATTTCACAAATCCAGATGAAAATATCTCAACTCGCTAACCTCCGAATCCCGGAATGGTCAACAAGATTTGACTCCACTATCTGACAAGGACACGCCACCTGTCTACTCGACCACTTCCTACCTCTGACGTAGACCCCTGCCACTTGTCACTCTTTCGGGATTTCAGGATTCTCGCTCCCAAAGCACTGCCTTCTCTATCTCCCGACACCTGAAGTGCCGAAATCCTGAAATTGCACGTCACTTCCTATCACAACTTGTGATTTCGAGACTTTTGTTCCACTGCGCACGACTCTTGTCGTTAGGATCCAAGAAATACTGAATTGATCCCGGGGCTTGTGTAGAACACGATCAATGATCCGTGTTGATTCTGGATCCAATGCCCTATCTCTCTTGAGCTTACACTTGGAGAAATACTTGTTGTAACTTCCCTTCTCCTCTGCAAGATTTGACGACTCTTGGGAATTCGTGAACTCTCCACAGAGAATTCCGACTGTCCGCTTTCTTCCTTGACAACTTCTGCAAATTGAACGAGGTATTCCTTCGCGGAACTTATCCACCTACAAAGAAACTCTGTTATGCCTCCTTCTAAACACTCCAAGGCACTAACCCTCCTGAGCTTTCTTCGCAACCTCGAGTCTTCAGAAAGTCTCCTGCATGCACTCCTTGAGGCACTCTTCAAATACTTCCAAGTATTTGAATTTTTCTGACTCTATGCACTTCCTGTGACAACAGTCCTTCAATTCACCCTTAGTTGTTAAGTTATAACTTCCAACCAGCCTGCGCACAGCTTTCACGACTCCTGTTCTTTACCTGCACTTCTGCGGAAATGAGAACAACGTTATTCCTCCTGAGCTTTATGAGATAAAACTCTGAACCCTTGTCAATGCACTCCTTGAGGACAACTTCGCTGCACTCCTTGCAGGAATTTCCCTCACTCAGGTTGAAAAACAATTGAAACTCATTTTCTCTCTCTCTCTCTCAGAATTCAAAAATAAATAATGAAATCATATACATTCACATCATATAAATAAAATGTATAACAGAGAGTAAACAACCATAAGCATATCATTTAGCATGTACACACAAAAAGCAAACATAACACCATGAGTCTGAATCAAAGCTCTTTCTATTAATTCAAACCTCTGTACATGGGTTCTTCTCTACATAGCTCTCTGCTTCTCCTCTCTATGCTCAATAATACACCCTGATAATGGTCATCTTACAATTGATACAATATGAGGGTGTCTATAGTCGGTTTTCCCTCCTACGCTCTAAACTGTCTAATATGCATTCAAACCTACCTACTTACATTAATTATGCATAAATGCCTCTATCTACTACAAACGAGAGAAGATCGCTCAAGGTCTGTTTAAAATCAAGAAGTATGCCCCTCTTAACTACTTTATTTAATTTTGGCGTATCCAACTTCAAAAACAATTTAAACACCTTTTGATCACATGCCAAAATGTGTTCGCATTGTTCGATGCTCACTTGTTGCTGACGATGCTCCTGCATCAGGCATGCACTTTCAACCTCTGATTTCTCCTTCAATACAACTTCTACTTCTACTTATAATGAGTGGCTTATTGATTCTGGAGCATCTTATCATATGGCTAAGGATAGAGACGGATTTTCTACTCTAATTGAATGTAACACTGAGTGGCTTATTGTATGCTCAGTAGATGGTGACTGGTCTTCCTCTTATTTCATGCAGAGATGGTGTTTGTGTCAGTTGTGTTCTTGACAAACATCATCGGGATAGTCTTGACAAACATGCATCTTATCACACCTCGGGTCCTTTGCAACTTGTTCAGAGTCATTTGTGTGGTCCACTTTCTTCTTCTTCTTTTTTTGGGTGAAAGTATTTCTTAAATTTCATTGATGAATTTTCTAGACATACTTAGGTTTACTTCTTAAAACTTAAGAGAAAAGTTTTTGACAACTTTTTGGCCTACAAGGTCCTTGTAGAAAAGTAATCTGGACATCAAATTCAAAGATTAAGAACAAATAATGGAGGCAAATATGTGAACAATAATTTTACAAATTACTGCAATACACTTGGAATCCAAATGCAACAGACTGTTCCATATAACCCACAACAAAATGGTGTTGTTGAGAAAAATAACCACACATTAAAATAAATGGCTAATTGTTTGATCCAATCTAAGGGATTAAGTCTAAAGTATTGGGCAAAATCCATCAACTGTGAAAATTACATAGTAAATCAAATTCCAACAAAGGCTCTTAAAAATATAACACTGGAAAAATCTTGGACTAAAATTAAACTAGATGTAAGTCACTTCCATGTATTTGGAAGTATAGCATGGGCTCACATTCCTGATGAGAAAAGGACATCATTGCAACCTAAAAGTGAGAACTGTATATTTGTTGGTTATTCTGAAAATGTGAAAGGTTATAGACTTCTTCAAACACATTGTAATGAAATTATTATTAGAAGAGATGTTAAATTTGATGAAAATCTTTTGGTATGCGACCCTAATTCGATGTTTGTGCCTTCTTTGGCTTGTGAGCCTAACTTGACGGTTGTGACTTATTCGGCCTGCAAGCCATCTTCGTTGTTTTTGCCTTCTTCTGTTTTGGTTTCTTCTGCATATGATGATAGTGAGGATGAAAATCCACCTCTACCTTCTCACCTTCATCCAGATGAGTCCTTTGAACCTGAACCAACACCAACTCCACCGCTTCCTATATGGGTCTATTCAACACGAGAAGTAGCTAGTGATCTTGTCGGTGATCCATCAGATCAATGTCAGACACATTCACAGTTCCAACGAGCCTCTTATCTTTTGCCTCAAGTTTCAGAAACTCGTGATCCAAAGACATTTGCAGAAGTTTCAAGTCATCCAGATTGGGATACAACAATGAATGAAGAGTATCGTTCTTTAATGGAAAACGATACTTGGGATATTTTACCTCTTCGAAAAGGAAGAAAACTTGTTAGATGTAAATGAGTCTACAAAACTAAGTATGCATCATATGTAAGTGTTGAAAGACACAAGGATCGGTTAGTTTCCAAAGTATTTTCCCAAGTTGAAGGAATTGACTATAATGAAACCTTTTCCCTTGTAGCCAAAATGAATTCCATCTACCTCGTTCTTGCCCTTGCTACCTCACATAAATGGGAGGTCCATCAGATGGATGTTAAATCCTCCTTCTTGCACAGATATTTGCAACAATAAATATACATGGAACGACCTCCTCGCTATATCCAGAATGACTCTAACCTTGTTTGTCGCCTTAAGAAATATATTTATGGTCACAATCAAGATCCCTAAGGTTAGTATGCCAAAATGGACAACGTCCTTATTTCCATTAGATTCTCTAGATGGAATTCCGATCCTAATGTCTATACCAAGAAAGTAGAAATCGATCTCGTAATCCTTGTCCTTTATGTTGATGACCTTATCCTTAGTGGTAGTGACTCAAAACTTTTAAACCATGTGAAAACCAACCTTAAGAAGACATTTGACATGACAGACTTAGGCTTTTTGCACTATTTCCTTGGCCTCCAAGTTTTCCAAACCAATGAAGGAATTTTTCTTTCCCAATCTAAGTATGCTTGTGACCTTCCTCGCCGCTTTCACATGGATGATTGTAAACCCACCCCTTCTTCCTTTCAATAAGGAGTCAATCTTAGTACCAACTTTACTTCTCCTGAAGTTGATGCCACCATGTACGGCGAGTTAGTTGGTAACCTCTTATACTTGAATCATACCCATCCTGATCTTTCCTTTATTCTTGGCCTTGTTACCAGATATATGAAAACACCCCATGAAATCCATTGGAAAGCATCTAAAAGGATACTTCGCCATGTCCGTGATACCATTCAGTTTGGGATACATTACAGTTCAGGGGGGACTCCTTTATTGGTTGGCTTCACTGATTCAGATTGGGTCAGCGATCCTGATGATTGAAATTATACTACAGGTTATATTTTCATCCTTGGTTCAAGACATGTCACTTGGGCTTGTAAGAAACAACAGGATATTGCACTTTCTTCAGAAGAAGTAGAGTACCGAGTAGCGGTAAATGAAAGTTATGAAGCCTTGTGTCTTTGACAGATCCTTTCAGAGTTTGGATTCCAGTACCAACATCCGACCAGCCTTTGGTGTGACAATCAGAGTGCCATCAAGGTCGCCAAAGAACCAACTCAACATCAACATAGAAAACACATTGATCTACACAAGAACTTCATCATAAAACTCATTCATGATCAATTTATTGAAGATATCTTTTTCCCTATAGAAGATCAAGTTGTAGACATTTGCACAAAGTCTCTTACAGAAGCGGATTTTTCCAAACTTCTATCTATGTTAGGAGTTCAGGAATTTTTCATTAAGGGGGGATAGGCTCTACTTCCTCCTTCCTTCTCCTATTATGTCACTATTGTAAATCCTTCAATCCTATCCAAAGTTGTTCTTAAGGAGGGATGTTAGGATATTTAGACACTTAGGAGTTAGTTAAGATCTACACGGTCTAATGTGTTTTCAGGTAAAATTTTGTTTTCTAGTGTGTTTCTTTGGTATGCATTTGTAGTTAGGAAATCCGACGATCACAATATGTTCCTGACATAGAGTGATCTGACGGTTAATACTCTCATCGATCTTAATGGACATTGATCTGTGGATTAACACACTATTGATCCATGATCTCTATTTAAAGAGCATGGAGGGTCATTTGTCGATGATCGATTGTGAGAAAACATCTTGTAAAATATCCTTGTAATCTTTTTCTTTTGCAGTAATAAACTATTCCAAGTGGCCACATTGGTTGGGGCCATGGATGTTTCCCTGTAGGGGTTTTAACACGTCAAAACATCGGTGTGTTGATATTTGATCTGGTTATGTGAATGGTTATTGAAGGTGTTCATCCTCTGTTGGAATACCTGTGTTGTCGAACATATGTAAGTTCACTTCCATATATGCGTGATTTTGTATAAAAGCATTTTCATAAACTAACAACTTCCAAAATGCATATATATGGAAGCACACACATATAGAATCCAACCTCTGTAAATGCGCATATATGGAAGTTGGCTTCATAAATGCGCATTTACAAAAGTCAACTTTTGTATATGTTCACATTCCTATATGGGCACATACATAATCCAACTTCCATAAATGCACATTTACGGAAGTCTCCACCCTTTCGTAAATACACATTTATGGAAGTTGGTTTACCTATATGTGTATATATGGAAGCACACATATATGGAATCTAGTTTCTATAAGTGTGTATTTACATAAGAGAGATTTCAGATATGTGCACTTCCATATATGCATATTTATGGAAGCGATCAATTTCCATAAATGCAAATATATTGAAGATGACCAAATATGGAAGTCAATTTCGTATATGCACATATATAGGAGCGCACATATATAGAATTTGGATTCCATAAATTCACATTTATAGAATCCAAATTATGTATATGTGCATTTACAAATGTTGACCTCTATATATTCTCGATACATATATGTGGATTTTTGGAAGTGGTCATATTTCGTAAATGCACATATACAGAAGCGTGCATATACAAAATACAACTTCCATAAATGGACATATACAAAAGTGTGCATATACATAATCCAACTTCCATAAATGCAAATTTATGCAAGTGGTTAGCTTCCATAAATTTACATATATGTAAGCACGCATATTCGAAAGGTTGCTTCTATAAATGCACATTTACAGAAGGAAGCTTCCATATATGTTCATTTAAAGTGGTTGGTTTCGATATATGAAAGTTTCCATATATGTGCATTTTTTGAAGTGGTCAACATCCATAAATGTTCATATATGGAAGCATGCATATATGGAAGCAAACTTTCATAAATGTGCATTTATTGAAGTGGTCACCTTCTGTAAATGTACATTTATGGAATTTGGCTTCCTTGTAAACTCATATACGGAAGTGAGCATATACAGAAAGAGTAATACAAACATACATAAGTGTGTATATATGGAATGAGGAAGCACGCATATACATTAGGAGGAAGCATGCATATACTAAATGAGTCTTCGAAGATGCAAGTGAACATTGTTTCCTATCAATAAAGGTATTATTTTTATAGATTTTGTAAATGTGCATTTACATATCAATAAAGGTATTATTTTTATGGATTTTGTAAATGTGCATTTACGGAATTTGGCTTTTATAAATACGCATTTATGGAAATTGGCCTTTGTATTTTTATGTATATATTCTATATGTGATTTGATGTGACATAGTACTGATGGGTAACCATGCTTCTGCATGCAAATGCAAGACCGCGGGGACGTAATACAACCGTCGTACATGAGCGAGAAGTAGAGGACCTAGAGGACCAAGAAAGGGATAGACATCGTCAACGATGAGATGATGTAGATGAAGGACTGACATATGCCCCCTCGGTGATAATTTAAAGACTACCTTAAAGAGCCTCATGTAATAAACATGTTCTAATCTCCTACTAAAGTTACTACAACTTAGTTTAGAATTTTCTTTCATGGTTGTTTTATGCCAAGAAAATAAAATAGCAGCATAATAAAATACATAACTTAATAA
Organism: Picea engelmannii; assembly: GCA_009831015.1. Lineage (NCBI taxonomy): Eukaryota > Viridiplantae > Streptophyta > Pinopsida > Pinales > Pinaceae > Picea > Picea engelmannii. The sequence goes on from ML810087.1 coordinate 100,423, forward strand.
AATACATAGAATGCTTACCTCAACCTGTACATTAATTGATTTAGTCCCTTTATTTCTTTTTGATGCTCATGCCAAACTTCCCAAACTGAATATTAACCTCCCAACAAACTAGAAAAAACCTCTCTGACTCCCTAGCTCCAAGAATCCTTGCGGTTTCCTGGCCCTTCAGCCCAAAATTCTCAACAACAACAGTTTCCTATGAGAGTTCCCCAAAACAATTTTCCCAATTTCCTTCTCCTCCTCCATATTTTAGAAATTCTCAAACCAAAATAAAAATAAGATCCCTTGCAAGTCCTCCCCTCCTTTCTTATCATCCTCTCTCAAGTCCCCCTCAATAAGCTTCCAACAACCTTATCCCCCCATTAATTACTTCACCCACTTTTTAATAATAAAATAATAAAGACTCATTTACTATATTCTAATAATTAATTAAATTCAAATTTAAAAATTATGATAATAATTAATCAATTTGAGTTGTTACATATACCCACCCTTCAAGAAACTTTGTCCTAAAGTTAGAGTAATTTAAATACAAGGGTAACGAAACATAATTCATACATCCACATCAAATAAGCAACATCATCAATTTAAAACACTTACACATACTAGTGTATATTTCCAAGGCAAACATGTGTAGCTAGCACATACAAGACTCATACATGTACTATTAAATATAATTATCACACCTAAAGTAATTCTTGTATGTGTTCAATCCAATCAACAAGATCATTCATTTCATAAAAGATAGTAAACTATTTAAATGTTCACAAAATTCCTCATTTATAATCATTTATCACAAACTACATTCACTTAGATAATTTTAGTTTAGATAAGTAAATATAAATATACATATATACATATATATTTTTTTTTCAAAAAGAGGAAATCAAGAGATTCTTCTATAAGGAGAAATCTGCACCCACTCTCAACTACTTCTATTCATCCTTCCTCCCTAACTTACTTCCATCTTCCATCCCTATCCTTCCTCTGTTGGACTATCTTGGAGTGTCAACTATATTGACCTAACTCCAAATAGAACCTGTAAGCAGAAGTGTCAACTCTCTTGACCAAGCTTCCCCAGTAGGCAACTGACAATCATCATCACACGTCTAGGGGAGTTTGAGCTAACACCGTCCTTCCATGACTCCAGGTTTTAGAGGATACACGGTGTGAAATGCCTCCACCCATCTTAAAAGGACTATGGTCCACACCCTACCATGGAACATACAGTGGCACTATGTTGCTGGGAAATTTTCATCGTATATTCAGTTTTAGGCAGTCTCACCACCTGAAAAACTTGCATTGGTCCACATATCATAGCAATGCATTCGAACCAATATAATTTCACATACAATATTCATACCATATTGTTTCCTGGTCAAGGTTCACAACATCACCATTTTATCGTCATTATTCTCTAGCTATTTCATAGCCTATTGACGTGCAAATTAGTCTATAACACAAACCCATACATATCCATGCATTATCATCATGTAAATGCATTTATTAGTAATCTCAATCTAGTATCCATGTACCAACAACTTTAAATGTCAAAATTTTCAAGTTAGAATAAATTGTATAATATCCATCATAATTCAAATAACATTAAACATTCATAGAATTGACATTCACATAGGTTCATATGTCTTAACATTTGAAGTGTATCATTAATAGTTTAACAATTAATAAAAGTAAAAGGTGATTAGGTATTAAGTAATTCTAGTTGTCTAAGTCAAAAGACAACATTACACAGGTCTCTGCTACCATTTGTAAGGTCATCCCGAAGTTATTGTTCATTAACGAAATAAATAAATAAAAACAAATTCCAACACAACTTATAAACGCCTTCTATGATAGAAAACTCCATGCTATATTGGTCGCATTGAACCTTCACTTGATTAAAACATGTTTATTCTATTAATATGTTGATTGTGACTATCCTTATTTGGCAAGAACCTTACTATGTCTCGACTCTATTTTATTACCACTCGTAATTAAATTAATGAAAATACATACTTCTCTTACACATTTATTTTTCATAAGTTTCATATAGGACCCCCATAATTAATGTATGGTCTACTTGTTTGGCCATTGGTTAGAACGTTTTCTCATCATAGATTATAATTTCATTAAGCCATACCCACAATCCCACCTGTGATATCTTGATAATTATAAACAATTGTTATTGACTTTGATTATATCTTTAGGTTGATAATATGAATGTGCTTATGAACATTGACTAAGATATTGCTAATTGATTGTCATTTGATGTTGTCATTTCATGGTTTATTTGGTCATCATCCCCAATCACTCCTCCTCTTAAGTCATAAAAATTAGATCTTAGCCAAGTAAAATGTTGAGTGTAGGAATCTCTTCATATTAGTCAAGTAAAATGTTGAGTGTAAGAATCTCTTCATATTAGTCGAGGATTATCAAGAATACACTATTAGAAATGTCCCTATATATATAATTTCTAGTTAAAATATATATATTACATCTAACTATAAATTACATTTTACTTCTT
>ML810087.1:111810-123347 GCA_009831015.1 Picea engelmannii
GAGCATGATGTATACTATCCATCCATGGGTGTTGTATCTTCATTTTCATTTTCCTTCATGTCCAAATAACTTCATCAATATTCTGGTCCAAAACCCATGACTAGGGTTGACATCAATGACAACAACCAATCTTCCAACAAGATGATGTTTGTAAAACAACATTAAAGACCAAATTTGGTCTTTTTGAGTGGAAAGTCATGTGTTTTAGTCTCACCAATGCCCCAACAACTTTCACGAGGCTCATCAATAATATCTTCAGAGAACATTTGGTTCAATTTGTGGTCATCTACTTAGATGACATTCTCATCTTCAGTCGGACATGGGACACACACATGCAACATGTCCGACAAGTTCTCCAACTTCTCCAAGAACACAAGTTGCAAGTCAAAGAGAAGAAATCATATTTTGGTCAGACTTCAGTCCCCTATCTCGACTTTGTGGTCATCTCACAGGGTATTGAACCAGATCCATCTTGCATCTAAGAATTGAAACAATGGCCTCTACCTTCTTCAGCTAAGGAGTTGAAAATATTTTTGTGTGGCATCAATTTCTATCGTAAGTTCATTCCCTCTTTTTCAAATCTTGATCGACCTTTGCATCAGCTCTCAAATACTTCTTCTACATTCATTTGGACCAAATAAGAAACTACTCACTTTGCTCAGCTCAAAGACGCCCTCTGCTCATCCCATATTTCACATCTGCCAGACCTCTCCCAACCATTTGAGATTGAGTCTGACGCCTCACAATATGTTATTGGTGCCGTACTTAAACAAGGAGGACACCCCATTGCTTACCACTCTAAAACCATGTTCGAGGCAAAGAAAAATTATAGTACTTATGACAAGGAATTTTATAGTCTGGTGCAAGCACTCAAACAATGGAGGCATTATTTGTTGGGTAAAGAAACCATTCTTCATACCGAACACCACCCTTTGATTTTTATCAACTCTCAATGAAATATTCATGAACAAAGGCACCTTAAATGGGCCTCCTACATTCAATGATTTCACTTTGTCATCAGATACAAGAAAGGCACTTCTAATAAAATGGTTGATTTTCTAAATCGACCTCCCACTCCAGTTCTTTCCATTATAGAAGTACGTTGTGCTACTTATGACACATGGAAATATCAATATGCTAATGACACTAACTTTCGAGAGATTTGGGAAGCTTTGCAAACCCCCACAGTGATCAATCAAACCCCCTTCCTAGACTACACTATTCAGGATGGGTGGCTATATAAGTTGAGTTTTCTATGTGTTCCGCACACATAAGACTTCCTCTTTCTCATTAGGGAAGTGCATGCTTCAGTCTATGGGAGCCACTTCAGGACCACAAAGACCACCCAACATATGTAATGCCATTTTCATTGGCCTTCCATGCAGCCTCAAGTTGAAAACTTTATCAGAGCTTGTGCCTTATTCTCACAATCCAATCCATCCAACGAGAAGCATGGGTTGTATCAACCACTGTCGCTTCCTTCTCGGCCTTGGGAGTCAATATCAATGGAATTCCTAAGTGGACTTCCAACAACCCAAAAGAAACATGATGCAATCTGGGTAGTGGTATATCGCTTCAGAAAAATGACACTTTTTATCCCATGCATAAAGACTATTATAGCAGTGCAAACAACAGAACTCTATTTCCATCATGTCTAGCCCCATTTTGGCCTCCCAAGTAGTATCATCTCAGAAAAATATTATCGCTTCCTCGATACATTTTGGAATACCATATGGGTGCTATTTGGGTGCTACCTCAAGTTTTCTACTGCATTCCATCCTCAAACGGGTGGCCAAATAGAGTCTGTCAACAAACTCTTGGTGCATTCTCTCTAAGCTCACTTTGGGCGCAGCAAACAATGGGACAATTACTTACACATTCTCCAGCATAGCTACAACAAGGCAACGCATTCTTCTATAGGATTTTCACCTTTTGAATTCTACTTGGGCTTCCAACCAGCATCTCCAATCGAGCTTCTACTCACTTGGGCTCCTCAAGGTACCTTCCATCAACAACAGGAACAACTGTCAGCTCAACAATTTCTCCAACAAATTGCACAACGCCACACTGTAGTCACATCAACACTCAAAGAAACCCAATATCATGCCAAGCAATGCCATGACAAACAAAGAACCTTCGTGGCCTTTCAACCAGGGGATCAAGTCTGGTTACACTTGAATAAGAAGCATTTCAAAGGCCACCATCACACGATTATGCCAATCAGATATGGTCCATATACAATACTCGACAAGATTGGAGAAAATGCATATAGGTTGGATCTTCCACCACAACTCAGAATCCACAATGTCATTAATATAAATCAGTTAAAGTAGTTTGAGCCTTCCCTCTTGGAAGAACCAGTCACCATCACTCATCTAGTGGACAACATTCCTGATTTCCAACTCCCATTGGGAAAAGACACTATACTGGACACTTGAAGTCGCTCTACAAGACACCAGACTTACACTTTATATCTGGTAGCCTGCCAAGGCCAAAATCCATCTTAGGCAAAGTGGATCACAACTGGTGTATTGCAAAACAAGTTTCTACATCTTCTCATGCAAGGCAGGATGCTTCCAGATCTAAACAGGGAGGAATTGAGCCAAGGAGGCCACATAGGGGAACGCCCACCTAGGGTGCACAAGTCAATCACCTAGGCGCAACACTTCTTCACCTTTTGATGATGAATTAAATATATGTAAAATAAATGGTTACCTTGGTATATAAGGTGAACCGGGACTAAAATAAATCATTCTTACCTTTTCTTTTGAAGCTATGTGTCTTGGTTGTTTTCTTTTCTAAGTTTGCATTTTTACATTCACGACAATTTCGTTTTTAGGGTTTCTGAAGAATAACCAGTGCACCTTCCTTCATGTTTTCCTCCTGGTGACTCTGTTTTCCATGATTCCACCTTTGAGAGCAATATTATCTCATTATTTATCCACTCGCTCAGGGAGCAAATCATTTCCTTCAAGTTTTCTAAGGTAGAAGCGAGGGCACACCAACAAGGGTTTGCGCACTTGTTGGTTTCTTCTTTGTGGGAATGAAGTGAGTGCGCCCTCTTCCATGGCTACACTGGGATTCTCCCACTAATCCCTGGAAGTCACTTTGATATTGCCAAAACCTCTTGGCCATTCTCAGATCACCGTGGTTTGGATCCCCATTTTCTTGTTCACCCAAACTAATGGTGCACCCCTGTTCAGATTTGCGCCCCTGAGGAGAGTTTTTGGTCAGAAGTCAAGTTATGTCTTGCATGGTCACCTTCTCCTATAGATCATCTCATTGGGAAGATCACCATTTCACAGATACATGGCCCGAGGGTAAATACAACCTCACGCTTCTTTCAACAACATGAATACCATTAAATAAACCTACCTCCCGAAGTCTCCAAGAAGTCTCTCCAGCCCCAATTCATGTCCACTTGTGTATAAAAGAGAAACTTCATACATGCAATATTTGAACCCACAATTCCAGCCTATGGTAACTTGGCCAGGTCTCCAAGAAGTATAGAGGAACTGAAGGGATGGCAATAAAGAGAGGCCGCAAAATCCAAGGAAAAAAAAACATTACAGAGTCTCGAATTTAATTCACAATACAAGAATAAAAACATAAACATTTCCAGGTATCAAATGATGTATGGACCAACGGTAAATCGCAATTCAAGGATAAAAATAAATAAAAATAAAACGCGTCCATGTATGGAACGATACCCAATCCCACCTTTAACTAAAACCACTTGGAAAAGGATAAAAATCCCAGGCGTAGGTTTGGTTTCGGTGCTCAATCTCACTTAAACCAACCAAGCGTCCAAGCCAAGAATGATCCTCCCAATGTCCAATGTATCCAGACAACCACTCAGTGCAATTCTCCAAGGGAGATTCCATGTGGCCATGGGAGAAGGAGTTCGCAGTGGGCATATTGATGCGTTCAGAAAAACAAAAATTAAAAGAAATTAAAACTTATAAGGCACCAAGGGTTGCGTAACAGTAAATAAGATCCCCAGGAAATTTGAAACCATAAGAGATAGGTAGAACATTCAATAATCTAACAGGAGCAATTATCCCAGTGCTACAAAAATAAGGGGAAGCATGTATATGAAACATGAATGGATAAAGTTTGTTGCGCTATCAGATTTGGACTACAGATAAATTAAACGAAAGGAAGATCCTCATGCAATGGAGACCATAAACTACAGAAGGATGAAGTCTCTTTTGGGCGATTCATAAAGCCATAAAAAAAAAATGAAACACATAGAGAGAAACCATAATTTCATACCATCTAGATGTAAATCAACAAGAAATCAACTAAATAAATTTCAAATTTTAGATGTGTGTACCTTGAACGAAGGCGAAGGTTTTTCTTTCATTGTCCCACACTTGTGCTCCGTCCCTCTCCATCTTGCCAACCACTGAGACCTCACTAGTACCTCCCAACCAACTCTAGGGGTAATATTCTTCCCCTGAGCCCTCCGAGCCACAAAGGGGCCACGCACACAATACCAGAGAATTCTAGCTTCTCATCTCACCTCGCAAGGTTGAGATAACACTCGTTAACCAAGCTGGGTACCCCAACTCCCACAAGAGAAATTCAATCAAGATAAAATTCTAGCAGCATAACCTTACATAAACCAGATGTGATCCATACTCCTCCTCCACCATCATTTTTATAGAGTTTTCTTAGTGATTAGTTTCTTAAACCCTCATTAGATTATTTTTATTAAATTTAATTAGGATAAAAATCCCCCGTACACATGTCACCCGATCCTTTAGTTGCACTAGAAATTAATTAATTAATTAATTCAATTTTGCATGTTTCCCTCACCCACCTAAAAGAGTTCCTAAAAATGCTCATAAGTGTCCCTTTATTCCCTTACATTTCTTAAATGACTTATGCATTACTTAAATTCTAGTTGAGTTCACAAATAGAAAGTTACAAAGGCTATATTCCCTACTAAGTTAGACATTCCCCTTTTTCTTTAAGTTTCCCCTTTTTTTTAAATTTCCCTTTTACTTTAAATTTCCCTTTTTCTTTTTAACTAAGTTCAGAATTACCAAGTTTAGAAGAAAACAACCATTTACCCTTTTAATAATTTAATCCTCCATTATGATTTTTACTTTAATAAATAATGTTTGAATTTTATTTACCCCCTTCTTGTTACATGTCTATTTAGTTTTTCTTTGATCACATGTTATACTTAAACCTAGGTTTTAATTTCACTAGACTCGACGACAATTTTTAAGCGAACAAATTAGTTATTAAACTTTACTCAAACCATCATCTATTTTAAGTTCGACGAGGTCCTAAGGAGGCATAGTATTATAGGTACTAGTTTTATTAAAACCACAACGTTCCCTTCAAGACGCACTACGTGCTCCAAGGGTGCCACTTGCTTGCATTCTTGTTTATTTGCACGATGTTCCCTTCAAGACACACTATGTGCTCCAAGGGTGCCACTTGCCTCTTGACTGAATTTCATATATGTCAAACCCCTGGAGTCAATACTCCATCATGTGATCTTATGGGAGAATAAGGGCCTCTGAGGAATAAGGACCCTACCTTATTGTGTGCCCCTTAGAATCATCGTGAGCAATTGTCATAGTCAACCCTCACGACATCGTGGATCTCTCGAATTAGGTAATTGTTAACCTACAGTTTGAGCCATGAAGGGAATGATAGTAGGCTGTGATAGGGCTTCTTCCACACCTCTCCCTCAACATCTTTGGTTGTCATGCATGACCCCTTTACTCCAAATGTGATTCTGGTTGGAAAACTATCGTCAACCTGCATCCATCAACGAAACATGCCAGTGAATAAAATCAACATCATAATCTAGTAGCCATATGTCACCTATGAAATATCAAAAACACTCAAACCATAATAGTCCACCCACTGACTCGATCCAGAATCCAAGGAGGCCCATTGATGCCACCATCACCCTCAATTGGTTTGGAGTCCTGCACACTTAGGAAAACTAGTCAATAACACTTGTCAATATACATATCATAAAATAGTATATTATCAAATCCAAAACAACATCATAAACCATAATCGAAACAGTAAATCCATAGTGAACCAGATCACTTGCACGCAAGTGTCCTCAAATAATAATTCCAATCAGGTGTGGGCAAAAGGGATATGTTACATTCATTCTCTTTTGAAGTTAAATTTAGATTTGCATGATCAATTTTTGTTTTTGTTAAGATTTTGAATAATTGGCCAGTTGTAGAAACATCATGTAGAAATGTTCAATAACCTTTCAGATCACTCTTATGTGCCTCCAAACTATAATAACCATATATTAAATTCATTTATTTTATCGTCTAGATTTGTCAATGTTTTTAAAGACTTGCACTACCCTTTTAGAATTTATTTTTCTTCCGGTAGGAGTATCCTGTAGAAACTGTGAAAATATTGTAGAAATGCACAGTTCCTATAGAAATATGGTGTAGGTCTATTTTAGATTCATATTTTGATTTAGCTTAGTATTGTTGTAATGAACCTCAAAATTCCAAAATAAAAATAAAAATAAATCCGAGTGACATTAAAATTTCCTTTTCTTCGATCAACTTGTTTCGAAGGTCTCAAGGTTATCGTATGTGATTAGGTGTCGAAACTATCACTCCCATAAGGGATATGATCACTACTGCTGTCGATACAACTACCTTCCTTTTTAAGAGAATTTTATCTTTAAATGTCTCTGGTTATCTGAAAACCATATATATAAAGGTTAGAAGGCTAAACTTGTTAAAAATATAGTTCCTCAATTTACTAACAAAAGCTAGTAAAAGGGGTAAAGGCCCATCCCAGGACATAGTTTTATAAAGTGTTAAACATTAGGGTATTCCAATCTCTCCAACATAACATTATCGTTTCTTATACATACGAGAACCTATAAAAGAGGTATTGGGTTCTGAAAGGAACTACTCATATTAAATATCACTAGTCTTAGATTAATGAGGGATTTTAAAACTTTGTTAAAATTGTTCGAATCATACACTCTGTGTAAAATAGATCGTGATTACCCTTACCCAGCCATGACTCTAGACTTGTGGTGGGTTGACGATTGTCATCATTGAAGGGTTTGAGCGTGCTAGTCCTCCTTCCCGAAAGCATTAAGGTTAATGAACCAGGTAGTCTTATTCCAACTGACGAGAAACTGGATTTATCGGTTGTATTAAGAATTCCCCTAACAGAGTCATCTCCCTCGCACAGAATTGGTGTAAAGTCGATTGATGTACTTTTCAGGTCCTGAATTAAATCCCCTTTCCAGTCTCAATAATGGCGATATGCTAGGGTTCTTTCTGAGGTTTATAACTCGATGATTGTGTCAACGAAACCCTGCCACCTAACCTCGTTCACATGGTAGCATAATTCTGTGTACTATCACCATTAATCTACTTTTGCGAAGGGTGGGTAGGTGATTAATGTTGTCTCCCACCTGTGTTGAGGTATTTTTAAAACGAAATAAAATGCCTTAGTGCAACCCTGTGGTAGCTCTTAACTCTGTAAGAGGTTGGTGGTCTTGGGCGGACGTGACCTGGGCTGAGGATATGGAGGCATTTATTCTTTGGTGTTCCCTGTACACGATAAGCCAAAGACTGTGTGTTATTTTCTTTTTCCATCATATCTAGGACTCATAATAATTGAAGACTCTATTGGTATCGATTTTCTCTGGTTTTGCATTTATGGGTTTGTTGGGTCGTCGGATATTTCCTATTCTATGTTGGATTTCTATACTTATCTCTCGTTATTCTGCGATAGGTATCCTTTCTTATATGAACCCTCCTAGAAGGCTCAGAATGTAAGGGATTTCGAAGGGGACGGAAGAGTCGCCAGTCTACGAGCCGGTTTTCTAGTTCATAGGTAGGTCCTACACGACTCCAGTTCTGTATTGTAGGTCTGAACTCGGTATAACTCGATTAAGAGACTACATTCCTGGTTATGAATCCTTTTCGTATGTTAACGATTCAAAGGTTTATTGCCTCTCTTTTCATAATCCTATGCATATAATTTACAGGGATCCCTAAGAGTAAATAAGGATCCCAATGTATAACTTTTGTAATGCCCAAAGGCCTGCATCTTACATTGGGTGTCTTCGACATATTTATCGTTGAGTAAATTATTTCTTGTTTCTATTGTGATTTGTATATCCGTCGTCATACCCTATGTATATAAACTGTTCGATAATGTGGTTAATGTGGTTTTGTAATCTATATTGCCTGGATTCCCAAGGAGTCGGGAATAATGAATATCTTTGAACTTCTGTGATCATTTCGCTTGTGAAACTGTTTTCGGCTTAGGGATTTTTATTCCAAGCATTCGACTCTGGAAAAAGTGTATTTATGAATTTCTCTTCATATTACTTCAACGAAAAGGGTAAAGAAAAGAATTAATCAATTTGTGGTAGTTTTCCGAATTGTTTATGTATTCATACTATATGTAGTTACTATTCTACCTGTTTACAGTCTTGTTTTTTATTCGCAGTTCTTATTCAATGAAGATTTTTCTCGGTGATATTTATTAATGGTGGGCCCTTGTTTTCTATGAGGGTACCCATCAGCATTCTTTGGTTCCATTTCCCCCTTTAGACAAAGGATGGATTCGCTCAGTGGCATCGATGGAAAATATTCGACACCGATCGCAAGCTCAGTAATAATTTTGTATTTTAATTTCGTTAATCTTCTATGCGAGTCATTTATTTCCTTATGATTAAATTGCGCTACTTTTTTTTTGGATATAATCCGTTCCTATTTAACTTTTGTTCCCTCTAAGTTTCATTGCTGACTCATGCAATCCATTCTCTTTTCAGGATTTGGATGCTTCGTTTTTCATGGATTCGTTGGTCGCCGGACCCGAAACGCTACTCGAGTTTTGACAACCGGACTTCATCTTAGAGTCTAGGTTCTGTTTGCTACTATGTAAAATTTCCTCGCAAGGTTTTGTTTCTATCATGCCTTCCAGGGTAACATATTTACTTGTAATTTTAAATACTTGTTATAAGGGAAGAAACCCCGTATTGAAACGAGTTTCACCATCCAAGGTTTATACTCTAGATATTCAAAGGACTCGTCCTAGGCATTATGTCGACTCTGTACATTCCTTTCGTTTTGTGGTTATTACGAGGGGAACATTTATAACACTCTTCTATAATTTATACAGTGAGGTTTCATAGTATTGTTCTGTGATAGTCGATACTTATCCCCTGTGTATTAACTGTTCGCAGTTATATCTCATGGAAACCTTTCTGTAATATACAATATTTATATTCAAGGTTTTAGATAGTCGTGGTTATATACTTCAATACATACATGCATGCTTATAATAATTTTCATTCGCTCCATATTTCTCTAAATGTCTACACAAATTGAAATCTCGTGATATATATTGGGTACTTAAAGATGTTTGACCGTATGATTATCTTATGATCGGTTGATCATTCCAAAAATTTTAGTTTTCAGGATGTACATGCTTAATTTTTATTTCATTAAGTAGAATTAGATCTATCTTGACATGATTAACACAGTAGTACTGTAACACCATCTAATGTTCGGATCTGGATTTTATTTCCACTAGATCTATAACTCATCACTTTATAATTTCATAATTTAAGATATCGATTATGTACCTACCACAAAGAAATTACAGAAAACGGACATAGATATATCCCGTAGAATATTGGTTTCATCCTTACAATGACTAATATACCAGGCTCGAATAGCTACAGCCTTTTAATCAATTTAAATGATTTCTACTTTAATTAATATACAACAACTCTGTAATTCTATCTAATACATATGCTGGAAAGATAATCGTCTACGATAGAAAAAAACACAATCATTTCAATAGTACAATCATGAAAAGAGGAGAGTAAAGAGACATATCTGAAGTAGTCCGTGGGAAAACAAAGGGAACAACCACATTCCTCCCAACTATAGAATAGGGAAGCCAACGCTTACCCAATTCACCCCCTCGCCTGACCATGAATCCATGAGGGAAAACTTGAAATCTCCTCTTCAACAATGTCTTCCTCTATGAGTAGTCTTCTTCCTTGCCTCATGCTCAAAATCAATGTTCATAACAACAAGTATTCAATAGTTCCTCCTCCCAGCATACTAGGCAACATCCTGCCTCCTCACATATGTTATTTAACAAAAAAAATGATTTTTTCTAGGTCTTTCTTCCCCCCCCTTGGGAATTTTCGTAGCTTTCTAAATCCCTGATTTTCAGGGGCTTCCAATGGCCAAATATTTGATTCTCCACTTTTAATCATCAGCCCAGAGGTAGTTCCAACATGTTCCCCAATCATGGAGTTGTGGTCAGTTGATTTTAACATGGTTGTTCCATTTGTCCTCTTGCAATCAATATAAAATATTCTATTTTCATACAAGTTTCATAGTCAAATAGTTAGTTGGGTCAAATCAGATCTCTTTCCAATAGTCATAATAATTAATTACAATTATCAAATTTGAAATTTAGAATTACCATAAATGGAAAACATTTTCCAAATTAAAATTGACTAAAAATGGAATAATTTTCCAACAAATTTTAAATTTCAAAAATACTTTATTTTTGGGGATGTCACATCCTTTTCCCCTTCAATAAAACACTGTCCTCAATGTTCACTCCTTTCCTGGAACAAGATTGGATGATATTTCCACAAATCTCCCTCCAACTCCCAAGTGGCCTCCTCGGGACTAAAGTGCTTCCATTGCACCTTTACCTGAGCGATGACTCTATTCCGAAGTGTTATTTCTCTCCGATCTAGAATACACAGGGGTTCCACCTGGAACTTGCCTTTGGGTTCATATGAGTATGGTCATGAACATACTTTTTCAACAAAGAAACATGAAATACATTATGAATTCTTAGATTAGATGGAAGTGCAAGTTGGTATGCTACGGGTCCAATTCGAGCTAGTATCTTGAAGGGCCCACAAAACCTGGGTGCTAGATTGGCACAGTTTCCTAACTTCAATGAGAATTTTTGGGCTTTGAACTTCAAATAAACACAGTCTTCTACTTGAAATTCCAAGTGTCTTCTTTTCTGATCTGCATAGCTCTTATGTCTGTCTTGTGCTTCTTTTAAGTTTTGTTGTACCTTCCTTACCATGTTCTCCATTTATTGGAGAATCTCTGGTCCAACCATGAGTCTGTCAACAGGGTTATCCCAACTAATTGGAGTTGTACACATTCTACCATACAATACCTCGAAAGGGCTTAACTTAACCGAAATTTGGTACCTATTGTTATATGCAAATTTTACCAAGTGTAGATAGTCTTCACATTTGTTTGGTTTTGTTCTTACATACATGCGAACCATATCATGTACAATTTGGTTTGTCCTTTGCTATGTCCATCCGTTTGTGGGTGATAACTCGTACTGAAATTCAAATTAGTATTTATCCCTGTAAACAATTCCTTCCAAAGAGCGGATGTGAATTTTACGTCTCTATCTGAAATCACCATTTTAGGAATACCATGCAGTCTAAAAATTTCTTTCATAAATATTTCAGCAATGTTTATAGCTTTAAAGGTAAA